>WFIW01000021.1:0-19409 GCA_009756535.1 Metschnikowia sp. UFMG-CM-y6306 | reverse complement strand
ATAGGTCACGGGAGGTCATATAGGTCACGGGAGGTCATATAGGTCACGGGAGGTCATATAGGTCACGGGAGGTCATATAGGTCACGGGAGGTCATATAGGCCACGGGAGGTCATATAGGCCACGGGAGGTCATATAGGTCACGGGAGGTCATATAATCAGACAATAAACAGTGGAATATTTAGGGATTCTATGCATTCAAATGCGACCTTTACTAAAGGTCAGGGATCCTATGGCAGCACTCTTTCCAAAGGCGCGTCTCGATTAGCGCCATTCTTGTCTCTAGAGGGAGAATGACTGACTTTCATCATGATATGCCATTAGAAATGTTCTTGAATACGGACAATGATCTGGTAGTGTGTCGGATATTAGAACGAGTCAGGCCGGGTGGAATAGAGATCAACAATATCGCAGAGAACGCTCCTTTGCAAGTTTCCAGGGAACCTCCTACCACAGGACATCGCAAGACGGTGTCACTGGTGGGGGGACGTACCGCAACCTCACATCAAATTCCACAATCATATTCACAGGCTCAGAAGATGGACGATTGGATATTCTGGAAAGAAGCATGCATTGCTGAGATGAAGGCGCATGAGGAGAACCATACCTTTTATCCAGTTGTTTGTCCTTCTGGAGTCAAACCTATAGGGTGTCGTTGGGTTTTCACTAAGAAAGAAAATAACACTTTTAAAGCAAGATTAGTTGCGAAGGGTTATTCTCAGGTTGAAGGAATTGATTATGATGAGACTTTTGCTCCGGTCATTTCTTTTCCGAGTTTGAGAATTCTTCTTGCTGTTGCAACTCATCATAATATGTTTATTCATCAAATGGATGTGAAAGCTGCTTTCTTGAATGGTGATCTTACTGAAGACGTTTACATTAAACAAGTTCCAGGTTTTCCTATGAAACACAATAAGAACTCAAAAGAAAATATCGTCTTGAAACTCAACAAATCCTTAAGCAAGCTCCACAAGTATGGAATGAAATGATAAATGAGACTATAGAGAAAATGGGCTTTAAAAGAACTATAAATGAAAAATGCATTTATGATAAAAGGTCAGGAAATTCTATAATACTCATTGCTTTATATGTGGATGATTTATTGGTAATGGGCACCTCGTTGGAGATGTTTTGAGGACAAAGGAAACGCTAAGCAGACATTATACAATGAAAGATTTAGGAGAAGCCAGAAAATTTCTAGGCATAAACATCACGAGAGGAACCAACTATACCAAGCTTCATTTGGACGACTACATTATGAAAGTTCTTGAAGACTATGGTTTACAAAGTTGTCGTGGTGTTAAGGTACCTGCGGATTCGAAAGGATATGAAAATGATTCTTTTGAACAAGCTGATGATCCTTGTGATCAGAGTTCTTATCGATCAATTGTGGGCAAGCTTTTATTTGCTGCTAATACAGTTAGATTTGATATCAATTCTATTGTGCTGAAATTATCGAGACATTTGGCAGACCCAAGGAACAAACATATGTTTGCAGCTAAAAGGATTCTTCGTTATCTCAAGACTACTTCGTCTTTGGGATTGATTTATCCATCTCAACAAAGTCGTGAATTAGTTGCATATTCTGATGCCAGTTATGCATCCGAAAGCCAAGATGAAAGTCGTTCAATCACAGGTTACATGATTATGTATGGTGGATCACCAATTCTGTGGAAATCAAAATTACAGACAATGGTGGCATCATCGACACTTAATTCTGAACTTATTGCTCTTAGCACTACTATGTTAGAGGCATTATGGGTTAGAAATCTATTGAAAGAGATTGATCAAGTTAAGAGCATTAAATTATTGTGTGATAATCAATCTGCCATCAAAACTGTGAGTGCTAATAAAAGGCTTGAAGGATCAAAGCATATTATGGTAAAAGTGGAATTTGTGCGACAAAGAATTGCGATTGATAATGTGAATATTGAATATGTTAACACTAGTGTTAATATTGCAGACATATTCACAAAACCTCTTGGGAAGGTTCTCTTTACAAACCTAAGGGAGTTAGGTAATATGGGAGATAAACCTTCAGAGGGAGTGTTGAGAAATAACAAGCGCGCATAGCTTAATGTGCTAGACTTGCTACACATATATTATGCTTACCATTTAGTATAGTATATGTTGTATGGCTGATATTTCCCTTTGGTTATATTGAAGGTTTACTCACATATATACATGAGGTTTCCCTTCTATCCTTTTTTAGAGGTTAACTCGATTAACTAATTAATACAAGCAACAACTCTAATCCATCAAAGATGTCTATGACTAGAAATACTAGAAGCTCTTCCCGTGCTGGAGTATCAGAAGCCAGCCGCGTGGCTGGTGCCGTTGAGAAATCCCGATGGGCTTGGTGTGGGCCAGAAAGGGGATCTGTGGCGAGGCTGCGTCGAGGAAGCCTTAAAGTTCTGAAGCAAGTGGCAGTCGGCGTTACACACGCCTCTATCGACGTGGGTATCGAAGGCTTTCCCTTGCAACCACACGTCGCAGGTCAATAGTGTATCCATGGGTCGTGTGCTACCCATGTTGGATCTAGAGAAAGACCAGGGACACGCCCACTTTAGCCATGGTGGAAGGCCATCCGTTTTGGCCATCCGTTTTGGCCATCCGTTTTGGCCATCCGTTTTGGCCATCAGTTTATGGAACTGGTTATTGGTCCAGACTATCACTATAAACAGCGTATCAAATTATGTTAAGGAGGACCAATATCATGGTCATCAAAGTTGCAAAAGACCATAGCAGCAGCAACAAAACTCCCACATCTTTCTCATTATCTTGACATCTCTCAGATCCAAGAATACTTGTGCATCTGATGCATTTGCTCGTTTAAATTCAATTCCCTTTCTTAGTATCTCAGAGTCACGTGCGGCCCTCTTATGTTTCACTTGGGTTTCTTCATATACCTGGCCAACTTCGGAGCTTGATAGATGCTTGATCTCATCGTATTTGCCGCAACCATGGGTTTTCTTGTCCTGTATTCCGATCCATCGCAACTTTGCTCCAGTTCTTCTGTTAGCACATGAAGGCGCTCCTCATGCTTCCCTGGTGTATGAGTATTCCGCATTCCCCCTTTCCAGCATCCGCTTTAAGCTTGTAGATATCGTCCTCAAGGTCCAATATCTTTCTCAAATCCTTAAATGTTTTCCGGCATAATTCACCAGAACATATAAGGTAGGAAGAAGATGACGATCGTTCGGAGTAAGAAAGCTATGGGAGCACTAGGAGTCGCAGGCCAGGCCCAACCATTGGTCAGCGCCGATGATGAAAGGCAGGGAACACTTGAACAGTTCGGGTGATTGCCTAATAACTTCAGACATTCAACGCCATAATGTCAGATTCAACCCCAACAATCCTATCCCCAACAATCCGATCCCAACAATCCAGATTTATCCCAACAATCCAGATGAATCCCCATCACATCAGATACCGCCTAACATCCCGTCACAGGCTTCAGGGCATGGAGCCACTAGCGTGCGATGCGCCATACAAGGCAGAACCACTAGGCCAGGTTTCCCATTCCGACAACTCGCTTTCGAAGCTTGGACTTGGGACCACAGGTTGCAGCTTAGTGGATGCAATGCGGTTCTCCGATGCAATCCTGCCACATATGTCCTTCCCGTCTGAAACTAGCCGTTTGGGCCTTTTGGGTCCGATCTTTAACGGACACTTCTGAGCACACTTCTCTGAGCACTGGAGGTTCAAGAATGTGACCTGGACGTAGCAAAATCCAACGGCAAGAAATACACTTCAACCTCGAAGCAATCGGTGCGACCAATGCTTGATTCTGCGTACCCTATCACACGGTCATCGCTGTGTCTAAGCTTGCACGAGGAGTGATATCCAGGTAGACGCCCGGTCTGTTGGTCCCATTCCAATGGCGGGATCTCGTAGCCCTGGCCATAAACAAGCACGCCGTCGAAGTTCACGGCGGCGCCCGGCGTGGCCGAGTGTTTGTTCACGGCATGGCCATCCTCCACCTCGAATTGCACGGCTTCCTCCCCCTTTCCATACGAGAGCATACTATACCTCAACTCGTCGTCTTCATAAGGGACGCTAGAGAGCGGGATGTATTCGTTCGTGACCTTGGCAAAGAATGCCATTCGGGTGCCCGAACCCTCTTTTTCGGATGCGTCGTCCTCGCCACCCTGAGCCTGGTGGTCGACTTTAGACCCGGAAGAGGCCAGAGATGAATCATCATTGCCACCTGACAAGACCACTTCCACCGGGAAACACTCCTCAAGGGGCAACAGCGAACCGCCGTACACAATCGCACGCAAAGGATGGTCTTTGACCTGGCAAGACCAAAAGAGCCCTTGCAACTGCAACGTCTTGCTATCGATCTGAACCTCGGTCGGTTCGATGGATCCGAACCCCACCAAGCCGTCGTAGAACCCGCCAAAGCCAGGGCTGGTCGCGTGTCGGGTCACTAGATAATTGTTGAGGAGACCAAACTCAACGGGAGCGGCGTTCCGGATTCCATAGGACAAAAAGCTCAAGTTGGCTTCTTCGTCGTAGACCGTGGCCGAGAGCGGCATAAGCTTGCCCCGGACCCTTGCATGCATCACCTTTGAAAAGAAGTTGTCAGCCGACACATAGGCGGCAAAGAAAAAGAGCACCAACGCAGCCGTCTTCATTTGAACTGGGGAGTTGAAGACGAGGAAAAGGGACGGCTTTTATAGTGCCCATTGATGCAGTATGTGCGCCCGTTGGAGCGGCAATTTGAAGCGAGTATTTTCAGCTCCATTGTATTCTTCACAAACGCCGTGAGCGCGTTGTTCTTGAGGTGCGCTTGAGACGCCCGAACCAGCCATATGGAGCTGGTCCTTTCTTTAATCATGCTCATGAACCAGCGACGCATGAGTACCTGTAGCGGCCCATGCTGCGCATGTGGTGGCTCGGTCGAAGGAGTAGCTCAAGGACCGCGTCCAAAACGTCCCCGTACAGAGCGTCGACGCTAGTCTGGGTACTGAATCTGCCATCAGACAATGTCGACAAACATTTGGTTGTGGTGTCGGATCAAGCAGCCAATCAAGCAGACAATCAACAGGAAACAAAGAGGCAATAGACAGGCGGTCAAAAGCCAAACAGCCAAGGAATCAGTCAGTCAAAAGCCAAATTGACAGCCAGATTGACATCCATTGAGGCATTCAGATTGGCGGCTAATTGACACCCAATTGAACAGCCAATCAAACAGTCAAATTGACTGCCAGTCAAACCGTCAGGTTGGCGGCTAGTTGGCAGCCAATTGACGAATCAAACCGCCGAATTGACAGCCAGTCAAACCGTCAGATTGGCGGTTGAAATGACAGGCAGATTAGCGGCTATTGACATTCACATTGGTGGTTGAATTGACAGGCAGATTGACCGCCAGTCAAACATTCAGGTTGGCGGCTATTGACAGCCAATTGACCAATCATACCGCCGAATTGACAACCAATCATTAAACCTGATGGCCAATCGGACAACCAACCCAGCAGCCGAATTGACAACCAATCATTGAAATTGATGGCCAAATTGACTACCAAACCTTCATTTTGACTGGCAAATCAATCGCCCGCCGAATCGCCAATCAAGCATTCAGATTGACGGCGAATTGGCTGCCAAATTAGCAGCCAATCAAACACTCGGAGTAAGGGTTTGATGGCCAATGAATCAGCCCATTGAATATTCAATCAGTCAGCTAATCTAACATTCCAATTGGGCCCGAATCGACAGCCAATCAAATCAAGACCGGCGAAGCGCTTCATAGCAAGGATGACCTGTTTCGTGAGCGATAAGGATGGCGGGATGTGGGGAAGCCGAGGAAGTGATGGTGACGAAGTCAGCCGTGCGCGCGCTCCCCCGAGCCGTCCCCCGAGCCGTCCCCCGAGCTCTCCACTCGAGCACATCACATGACCGGTCTCCCGAGGACGAAGCCCGAACGAGGTTTTTGCCAAGCCCCAAGCTTAGTCTGGTCAAAACTGGATTTCGGGAGATTCTGGAAGGCAAAAGACTGGACAGGCTAGGGACAGGGCCAGGGAACCCCCGCTGGATGGGGACGTGGGGTTCTGCATAGAGCCTCGCGTGGGTCGCCGATTGCAGTGCGGCTAATTCACGGTGTGCGGGTGTTATTTCCGTCCTGGTCTTTTTCGGGCGCCTCCGAGCACCGTGACGCCACGTGGGACGCTGCAGACCACCGCACTTGTGTGCGCGTGACCCTAAGCGGAGGCTATCGGCCTGCATGCGGGGCTTCTGCGGTCCGGCACATAGCCGCGGTGATCTCGTAAACCAGCATCGCTACCCGGCGACGCACACGTTTGGCCGGCGGCTATAAAACGGCACCGGTCCCCGACTCTCGTTCCCGCCATCACTTTTTATTCCACTACCTTTGACTTTTACAACCATCCCTCTTTATCCACGTGTCCTTAGAAGTGGAGGGCACAATCAACCAAGGACCGACTGACAACCAAGGACCGACTTAGACTCGAATCAATCGAGGACTCTAGACTCGAATCAAGGACCTTCTCCAGGCCCAACAACCGAGCACCTTCTCCAGACTCGAACCATCCAAAGATCGACCCCATACTCGAATCGGGTGTTTCCATGGTTCCTTGTCGAGTGTTTATCCTCTACCCCTTCTGTCTCGGCATATCCGCAGCTCTTATCACTTTTGGAGTTGTTTTTACCCTCCGTTGGTCCAAGCTCAACATAGTGTACGCAATCAATGGGGGTTTGGGCTTGATCATGTTTGCCCGGCGGGCAGCATTCAATGTTGATCTTTTGAAGCACTATACGCTCTGGGTGGGATTCACAATGGGTTTGATCTTTGTTCTTTCCTGGTTGGCCCTGGTGGTGGTGTCGATTTTTCAGCTCGCGCACATCGACGAATTGCCGGTTACACGGTTGGGCCACTTGGTCTTGTCGTTCGTCTTCACCATCCTCAATTTCATATTGTACGTCATCCACTGGTGTGTGAATGGCTCGTATTCGACGGTTCATAAGGAATACATTGATGGAACCCAAGGGACCAAGCTGCATGGCGGCCTGGGCGGAGGGTATCGCAGGGGCAACTCGGGCGGCGACGGAGGAACGTCTTATGGAGGAGCATTTTGGGTCGGCGACGGCGGGCACTCAGGCGGCCACCACTGTCACGATGGAGGTGGTGGCGGTTACTCGGGCGGCGGAGACGGTGGCGGCTACTCGGGCGGAGACAGTGGCGGCGGAGGCGGCGATGGTGGCGGAGGCGGCTGCTGAGCCGTCCCGACATGGTGTAACTTACTAGTCCTTTTCATGGAAGGACCCAACATATGATCATATAATGAATAAACTAGTCACTATATGAGCCGCGCACGACCCCGAGCACACCGCAGTGCCCGGAACTGAGCTTTCATCAGTCTCCTGATTCCAGCAGAGTGGGGAAATGGGTCGTCTAGGTCGTGCCCAACCCAATCGGTCTCTCTGCTAGGTTCTGGCCAAAAGAGCTTTTCATTCCCTTCAAGGCTGGTTCTCCAAATGTTTGTCCACTCGTGGACAGAATGCCTCTTTAGACCACCTGTCTCACGCCAGTATTGATGTGCTTCCTGTGTACAGAGGCTCCTTCTGTTCAACACACATGGTCCATATACACTCCCAGTTGGCATTGCAATAATGAAGTCTGCTGTAGGGTTTAGTCTGGTCAAAACTGTTGCACATCGCAGGTGATTTTTGCAACCATGGTAGTGTGGTGCCCACGTTGGCGTGATGCGGGGTGGACTGTCTAATGCGTGAACCTGTATCTCCGCATGCACGCTAGGGCTTGTGTGCAGCCTACTGTATGGGGCTGAAACATGGTGAGCGACATTCACCCGCTCACGATTCACCCGCTCACAATATTCACCCGCTCACGACATTTGGTGCTGATTGCAAGGATGCGGGTATCCCTGTTATGCGACTTTTACGACCTCTCGGCGGCACGTGGTCCTCCGGGTAAGAATATATAAGTGAGCGATGCCCGCCTAGTTTGAGGGGCGTCGAAAATAAAAAGGCCCTCCAGCCAGATCTAGTACGGACAGATTCAGAAAGAAATGACTGGGATGACAAGTCCAGAATAGAAGCGTTGTTTCAAAATGAGGGATAAGACCTCAGCCTGGTGCGTATCTACACAATAGCCGCTACCGGGGTATGGATCATGGCTCCAGGGTTGGAGTTGCTATACTCAGGCTTGGTCAGGGGGATCTGCCTCTCCTTCGATTTGGATAGTCTTTGCATGCTCTTTCACCGCCATCTTATTTTTCGGTGGTGCATCTTTCGGTGGTGCATTCGGTGGTGCTTTTGGGCTATTTGCCGGCTTTCTCTGTCTCCAAGAACAGCTTCATAGGAAATCCACACTCCTCTAGAATCAGCAGGAAGCAATAAAAGCACTCTTGCAAACTATGAGCAAAAGAGCGTTCCGCTCCACAGATTGATCTCTCGAGAACATCCATATGACTAGCTTCCTCATGTTTCGCTTCACAAGTACAGTGCCCTCAACCAACTCGGGGCAGCCATAATGGTGAGCTCGGATTCCTATAGCCCCTTTTGCTCTTTGAAGAGCTGCCATCGGTACAAAGTGGCGGATTTGCATGCGAGTGATGATAAGCAAGGCAGCACTTCACTCGAAGTTCAAGCATACCGTCGCTGGGACTTTGAATGGGGGCACGGCGGCTCCAAATTTCTCCAACCAAGCATTTTCTCGCAGGGAAACAATGAAGGATGAGAGTGCCAGCAAACCTTTGGATATATCCGGGAATCTTTGAAAGATATATCAGATAGACACTTGATAAGCGTCCAGATGGGCCCACCAGATAGACTCACCAGATGGACTCGCCAGAAAGGTCATTCAAAGGGCCTGCTCATACTCTTTTGATTGTCCACGTACATGGAAACTCCGTGTTGGATCTTTTCAACTCTCTAGCTGATGGAATTTTGGCTATCTAGTGTGTTCTGCCTGCAGCATGTGCAGTGTGCAAGTAATTCAATATGCATTGATATCCTCTCAAAAAGGCATGCTTGGTGGCAAAGCCATTATTATGATTCCTAGGGGCTTCAGCATTCAATTCTTTTTGGCATGGATCCACACACCACCAAGCCGTGGTATAACCGCCCAAACCCACGAATGATCGATTGTTGAGTCATTTGAGAATTGACAAGTAACGATTCTTAGATGGCGGTGTCTCAGTTTCATGGGTCAAAAAGATCTAGTCAGCATTGCCATGGGCGGTGGCAGAGCGGTAAAAGGTTGCCCCGGACATTTGCAAGCATCACCTTGAAAAGCAGGTGTCAGGCCAAACAAAATCAGGTGGCAAGGAAAATGGGAACCCGTGGAGCACTCTTGATTCGAACTGGGGTGTTCAAGACCGCAGAACGTGGTGACTTCTTTATTGCCTGTTGAAGCAGCAAGTGGGCCCAAGAAGCGGCCATTGAAGCGCAGCGGCTATTTGGAGTGGCTATTTTTAGGCTCCATTGACCAACGCCGTGAGCGCGTTTTACTTGAGGGGAGTGCTTGAGACCACCAAGCCCTCCAACTTTGGCTGGGCTCTTTTTCAAACATTCTTATGAACCAGCGATGCATGCTCTCCTGCAGATTCTCATGACGTTGCGCATGGGCGGCTCAGTAGAAGGAGTGGCTGAAGGGCCGCGCTCAGCACACCCCTCAAGACTTGAGCCTCAATTCGATGGTCTGGGTACCGACTCTTCAATGTCCACAAATATTTGGTTGCAAGTGTTGAGTTTTCGTGTTGCATCATTTGAAATCGCAGCCAATATAGCAGTCAATCGACGGTAAATTGGCATCGACCAAATTTTCAGGCAATTTGACAGCCAGATTGACAACCAATTGACAACCAATTGACAACCAAAAAATCAAGTTGGCGGCCAGGTTGATCACCAAACAATTATTCAAACTGATGGCCAGATTGGAAACTGAATCGACAACCAATCGAACATTCAAATTGACAGCCACAATGGCAACCATCCAAACATTCAAATTGACAGCAATTGACAACCATCCAAACATTCCAAAGAAATCCAAATTGAGTATCCAATTAGTCAGCTAATCTAACATTCAAACTGAGGTCGAATTGTCAGCCAATCAAGGCCAAATCGGGCAAACGATCTTAGCATGGATGACCTGTTTCGTGTGCGATAAGGATAGCAGACTGTGGGGAAGCCGAGGAAGTGATCCTGCTTGGTGATGTCAGCCGTGCGCGCGCTCCCTCGAGCCCTCCACTCGAGCGCGTCACATAATTGGTCTACCAAGGTAAGGCCCGATCGAGGTGAACTTAGTCTAGCCAAAAGCGTGACCTGGGAGATCTTCTGGGAAGTGCCTTGCGAAAGGCTGGTCAGGCTAGGGTTAGGGTCAGGGACTGGGTGAGGGAGGTGGACCTGGGGTTCTGCATATAACCCCTCGTGTGATGGACCCCTCGCTGATTGCACTAAACCCAAATCACTGTGTGTTATTCCCTTCCTGGCCTTGCTCGGGGCGGCTTCGAGCACCGTGACGCCACGTGGGACCCTGCAGACCACCGCACTCGTGTGCGCGTGACCCTAAGCAGAGACCATCGGCCTGCATATGGGCGCTTCTGCGGTCCGGCACATCGCCACGGTGATCTCGTAAATCGGCGCGGCTAGCGAGGTCTTGGCGGCCACGCCCTTAACCGGCGGGTATAAAACGGCACCAGTCCTCGTCTCCTTTTCCCAACTCCACTATTACCTTTCTTTACCGCCTTCAATACGTGGGTAAGGAAACCGAAAAGACTCAATCCCAAAAGTCCCCAACTCAAGAGCAGAGCCAAGGCAACGACCCCCTCCACACTCCCCGCTGATTTGATGATTCCTGATCGATTATTTGCCGTCTACCCCTTCTGTGTCGGGAGTTCGGGTGCACTCATCTACTTTGGGGTTACGCTTGCGATGCATGGGTATAAGCTCAATATAGCATGCGTGGTCAGCGGGGCGTTGGGCTTCATAGTGTTTGCACGCCGGGCGGCATTGAATCTTGGCTTGTTGAAGAAGTGTTCCTTTGAACTAAGACTAGTGTCGTGCATTGTCTTTCTGGCATCTTCCTTGGTTCTGATAATCTGCTCGATTATCCTGTTCAAGAAAAGCCACAATCAGCGGCATAATCGGCTCAGTCTTTTGGCGGCGATCATCTTCTCGTTCCTCAACTACGTGTTCTACGTAGTGCATTGGATGTTGAACAGCAATTATTCGCCGTCTCACCTAAACGCGGAAAAGCGTGATCACGAAAAAGGGGGCCCGGCTCATCATCATCATCATCATCATCATCATCATCATCGTGGAGGCCATGGGGGCTGTTCTGTGGGGCCTTCGGGGGGCTTCTCGGGAGAGACGGAATACGGCGGCGCCTGTGACGGGTGTGGGTATTCCGGTGGTCACGATTGTGGTGGTGGCGGTGGAGACGGGGGCGGTGGAGACGGGGGCGGTGGCGGTGGAGACTGAGGTTGACGCGTGGTGGTTCCTGGATATGCATAATCATGTGAAGACACCAGCGTGTTTTGCATTATTTATGAGAAATCCCTCAGCCGCATTCCCTACTAATATTTAAGCTCTCCCCTTGAGAACTTTTGAGCAAAATTTCATGGATTTACAGCCAAGTATGTCGAGCAAATTCAAGGCAAAATTCAGAAAGCTTTACTACAGCCACCTTTCTACAGGTGAGGTGCCTGGAATGCTTTACCAAATATGCCTTCTTTCTGCTGTTGGTGCACCATAGACAGGGGGTGAAATTGTGGCTTGTTTTGGGCGGAATTAACCAGCAGCCGTTTATTATCCAAGGCCGTTTCGCTAGGTCATGCGGCCGTGGCCCGAAATGGCAAAGATTACAAGTGCCTTGAAACTGATAGTGAGAGGCTCGAGGGCGAATTGGCGGGAGGGAATCGTGAAATTGGGGGATTTTGGGCTTGCTACATTGGCACGTCTTGGCGAAGTGGACAAGACCGAACGCGCACCCTAGAGTTTCTTTTTCGGGTCCTCCAAAGATTTGTTGAATGAGTCTTATAGGGAGTTCATGGGGTTTCCTGTTTGGTATACCAGGGATATCTGGTTCCATCACGTCCTCCGGGTCGAAAAGAGGCCCTTATTTTGGCCACAACTTTCAAGAGACTGAGCAGTCGACAAGACAATCGCACACGAGACAGCTCTTTTCAAGAGTGGAGGACCTGGCCTTGTTGTCCGTTTAGAGGTCCATACCTTATGATGATAATGGTGGATTTTGGAAATGGAACAGCGCCGATCCAATTAGTCAATACAAACGACAATGAATCCATGCAACAGGATCAAATGAGTATCCTTCGTCTCCAATAGGTTCTTTGGACACTAATGAGCTGATATCCTGTTGAAAAGCCCATGTATTGTTAAAGGCGGACTAATAAAGATAGCAAACAATCCAAAATGAGCGGAAAAATACTGTTGAGGTGGTATCAAACCTTCTAATGCTCAGTCATACAACGGGGCTTCAATGATTTTTGGGAAGATTAAAATCAAGCACAAGATCCTTTTATTTTCGGGATTCTTTGGACGAGTCGATGAATATTGGAATTGAGCTTGAGCCCGTGAGTTTAATGGGTTACGGTTTTTCACCTACAGGGCTACCCGAGTTCTGGGGAAAATTATTGAGGCAAATTAACCAGGCTCTAATTTACTTACTTTATTGGCTTTGGAAATCTTGGCTGGGCCTCTTGGCTGGGCCTCTTGGCTGGCTCGCCGGGGAGGTCAAGAATTGCAAGAACCCTGAGAGAAGTATGAGATGGAGTTGCCTTTTTCAAGACTACAAGCATCCTTTCCCGGCCCCGAAACCAGCCTTGATTTAAAGACTCGTTGATTTATGGTGCCCCAGATGCAACCAGGTTTGTCGCCGAATCGGAATTCCCTCCGAAAGATTGCTAAGCTCCAAAAATCTCTTGATTGGCAGTTCACTAGTTTGATCAGACACTGGGTTTCGGTAGCTGATAAACTTGATAGGCTGTTCCTCAATAAGAGCACTGTTGATCGGGAGATTTTACCAAGGGTGATTTCATCGTGGTGCTAAATTTCACGAACTTCATATTCAAGCCTCTGAGGGAGACGTTAGGCCTCTTGTCGATCACTGTGTGACCGATATTTGCTCCGGGATAGATCTTTTTCTATGTCCAAGGCGTGACGTACAGCCAGACCTCCAAGAGCTATACTCTCGACTATGCTGAAAGATTTCGTCAGCTTGGGGAAAGCCCACAAAATATCCAACAAGATGTATCAGACTTCTTGGCGGGTCCCGGTGCTTGGGGTCTCATGGAAGGAAAACAGAAACCACCAACAAACGAAAGAACAGCTTTCATTTCAACAGGAATAAGTGCTGGGAAGCCCATGGCAGTGGCACATGGCATTCTGGCTAAACAGTGGCCTCCACAACCATTCCAATTCCTATTTGGTGAACTCGATCCCACGTCTTGAACGTCCGCAGTCTCTGTGCCCAAACCAACGTTTAAACGGGGGCTGGAAAACCTCATGGACAAACCTCCTTTGAATCAAAGACGGTTGATTACTTTAAGGTTTCTTTTGGATTCTGGGCTCAGCGCACATCTTGTTTCTGACCGATGTTTTCTTGCAATTTCGGGTGTGACAGAAACGTCCCAATTTGAAGCGGTGGACGGGATCGCCTTGGCTGGCCAAGCATCTGGTCTGCTACCCTCGTTTCACACCCACCATCACTTGACCTTAACCAAGGTCTAATATTCTCAGCTTCAACGTTGTTTTGATTTTCGACTAGCCTAAAGTCTCCGTTTGTTTTAGGGTAGCTGTCTGGGTCTGGTCTTCGGGAGCCTCGGCTGAAGTCTGCCCATCACATTGAAATCCCTTCTGGAATCGAGGGAGTGTCATGACAGGCTCGTTCTTTTAGTGCCCAAGCATTTAATGCTCTCAGGCATCTATGGAACCTCCCACGTACCGTTACTCATATCAAATCAAGGATGGTGGCAAGTATTAATCCACAGCACTGGTGATATCATGTATCCGGTGACAGAACGACTTTCTTTTTCAAGACTGGATGCATAGCTAGCATCTGAATAGGCATTAATTTGCCAATTTGACTGTGACTGGTAAATGATTCCAAAGATGGAGTTCCAGATCACCAAGACTTCAGTTTCCAAATCTACTTCAGTTTGAAGAAGAGCTAGATATTTCTGCAGCCAGGTTCTTACCGCAAATGTGGAGGTATCTATAGCATTTGGGGTGTCTATAACATTTTGGGGTGTCTATAACATTTTGGGGTGTCTATAACATTTTGGGGTGTCTATAGCATTTGGGGTGTCTATAGCATTGTGGAGCAAACAGAGATTCTCACAATTTGGGGCTGGCCAGATGGAGATGTTACCAGACCGTGATCCTCAATCTAGAAGTCCATCACCAAAGTTTCACCCGGATGGACATGCACCCCAGGCCCCTCTCTTTCCCAAGGAGGACTCGGCCTCGGCCTGTTGCAAATGGCCTTCAAGAAAAAGAACCGAGTGGTCTCATTCAGGTACCAGACAGTCACCCCGTCACCAAAAAGACCAGGCCCAAGATGGCTTCAGATGGGCCCACATTTGTCTCACTTGGGTCTGCGCCGCTTGAGGTAGGTGCACCGGTGACAAGAGCAGCCAAGGCAAGGGGACAGACTATTGGGATGACCGAGAAGTTCCCTGCTAATTGGAGCGCGGAAGTGGGTGAGTTGACGGAGAAGAAAACTTGATTGCTGGATCGCCGGGTTTTATTGGTTGACTGAGACCGTCGGGGTTGTTCCAAGAAGCCGAGGAAGGATGCTGCTTGGTGATGATGTCAGCCGTGCGCGGGCTCCCTGGAGCCCTCCGCTCGAGCACGTCACATGATTGGTCTCCCAAGCCAAGTCTAGCCAAAACCGTGACCTGGTTGTTTTGGAAAGTGCCTTGGAAAAAGCTGGTCAGGCGGGGGACAGGAAGTGGGACAGGGACAGGAACTGGGGTCGGGACAGGGAACCCACGCAGGGACCTGAGGTTCTGCATAGAGTCTCGCGTGTGATGGACCCCGCCGATTGCAATGCGGCTAATTCACGGTGTGCGGGTGTTATTCCCGTCCTGGCCATGCTCGGGGCGCCTCCGAGCACCGTGACGCCACGTGGGACCCTGCAGACCACCGCACTCGTGTGCGCGTGACCCTAAGCGGAGACTATCGGCCTGCATATGGGCACTTCTGCGGTCCGGCACATCGCCACGGTGATCTCGTAAATCGGCGTGGCTAGCGAGGTCTTGGCGCGCGCGACCTCTACCGCCGGGTATAAAACGGCACCAGTCCCCACCTTCTTTTCTCGACTTCATTATTACCTTTTTTACCACCTCAAAACGTGGGCAAGAAATCCTAAAACCAATCCCAAAACCAATCCCAAAACCCGAACCCAAAACCCAAACCCAAAACCAATCCCAAAAATCGAAATCCCGAAAGTCCCTTAAAACCCAAGGGCAGATCCAAACCAACGACCGCCTCCACACGGACCCCCCTGGTTTGATGGTTCCTGCTCGATTCCTTGCTCTCTACCCCTTCTGTGTCGGGAGTTCCGGTGCACTCATCTACTTTGGAGTTGCGCTTGCGATCCGTGGCTACAAGCTCAATATAGCATGCGTGGTCAGTGGGGCGTTGGGCTTGATAGTGTTTGCACGCCGGGCGGCATTCAATACTGGCTTATTGAATAAATACTCCTTTGCCGCGGGACTAGCGACGTTCATTGTGTTTTTGGCGTCTTCCTTGGCCCTGCTAATCTGCTCCATCATCCTGTTAACCAAAAGCCACACTTGGCTGTATGATCGGCGCAGTCATTTGGTGTTGGCGATCATCTTCTCGGTCCTCAACTACGGGTTCTACATTGTGCATTGGATTTTGAACCGCAATTACTCGCCGCCCCACATGTACGCGGATTCGGGGATCGCAGAGGAAAAGCGTCCTACAAGAGGCACCAATGCATACGCCTCGACCAACTACCCCGTCAATTATTACACGGGAGCTGTGTACCAATGCACGTGTGATTTCGGAGATTGCGGCCCGGTTCACCATCATCATCATGGGGGCCATGGCGACTGTTCTAGAGGGCATTCGGGGGGCTTCTTCGGAGATCATAGCGGGGGAGGACATGGCGGCGGCTGTGATGGTGGTGGGCATTCCGGTGGTCATGGTGGTGGTGGTGGTGGCGGTGACTCGGGCGGTGGCGGTGACTCGGGCGGTGGCGGTGGAGACGGTGGTGGAGGAGGCGGCTGAAACATCCCAAGAGTTGTTTCTCTTACGCACGACTTCGTTCGATCTGGGAAGTCCATGGCACCCACTCAGTTCCAGCAACAACCAGCACTTGGCACATTTTGGTTGGAATTTGCTGCTTCTTTTGGTGCCTTGGATCTTGGGCTCCCTATTCCAGCCACGCGGCAGCTGGCCTTCTCTTGCTTTGAAAGATTCAACACTACAGCCATTTTGATGTTGGCACACCACTTCATACATTACGTTCGTTCCGAGGGACTGGCCAGATTCGGCAGTGGATGTGACTCCGAAACGGTTTCAATTCCGGGTTGTTTTGGAACTTCAAACAATCGCGTAGCCTACCCAGGCAATGCGGTCCTCAAGTGTCTTTACAGAACAAGCCAAAATTGAAAGACCCTGGCCAGAACCTAATTTAGGTTTCATGTCAAGAATGAAACCAGACTGGATCTTTTCTGGAGCCTCCCTGCCAGTGACATTACTCCTTAACATTTGAAACTTCCATCTCGGACTATCTAGCTCGATTCAGGAGGCACAAATTGGGCGAGGTCTCCACGAGAATTTCAAAAGCAACTATTTCTGCATTTTCTGAAATGCATCTACTTCAAGGCAGCCATTTTCAGTGTCAAAGGGTTCGTTGCATGAAACAAGTCTCAAATTGATTCGCAGTTTGTATGCAGACACTCAATGAAGAGGGCCGGCTTCTGCAGGGGTATGCGCGAGGCCTTGAGTGCAGGTCACTCATGACATATATAAGTTCACCGTTCGCCCCCAATCGATTTTTCAGAGAGGCCGCATTTCCCTAATATTAATACATGCTACTAGATTGATTTTGGTTCGGGGTCAGGTACCACGGCGTGGAAAATACTTTTCTTCAGCTGCGGCCTGCTTTGGGGGATCACTTGCTCTCCAGAGGCGATTTTTTGGCTGCAAACGATTCATTATTCGTCTTAAAGCGATTTTGTATTTCTTTTCACAAGTTTGGCAACCGCCAGCAAGTCTCTATCCACCAAAATCTGCCACGAATAGCTACGCAAAAGAAATTGTGCAAGTTGCCTCTTTCAACCACTATGGGCGCTTTCTTCACTAACCAAGAATACCAGAATCAACGTGAAGAAATTTATCAAGGTTTCCCAAGGAGGAGTACGATAAATCTGTCGAGCCAGACATCAAGAGGGTCATGAGAATACAGGAGGAATTTGGGTTGGACGTTTTGAAGCATAGTGAGCCCGAGAGCAACGACATGGTCCGAGATTCGGTGAGTGATTGGACGCCTACGTTTGGACTAACAATGGATAATGCATCCATACAGCGCCAGGTACGCCATATCAATGTTGATGAGGTGTCCAGCAAAGGTCATGCTCATGGAGCCTGTTTACACTCGCTTCTTGACTAAGCCGCCAGTCGAGGGGTTGTTGAATGGGCTGATGGTCTGCCCCACATGATCATTCCCCAAAATCTTCTTTCAAGGAAACCGGTGTTGCCAGAACAACCGAAAATAGTGGTGATATTTTGTTCCCTTTTGACATGTGCGTGGATTTTGTTCCCACAATGGGTAATACCCAGTCAGATTTTGCTGCCAATAGATCTTGACCAGACTCAGCAGACTGAGAGCAGTTTATGACTCCCAATGCACCACCAGTGCAGACACAGTTGTGTTGTGTCTTAGGTTCCGTGGAGGTATACATATTGTGTGGCACGCATCACTGGCCACGGACAAGGGAGGAAAAAGAAAGCAGGCTTGTTAAGTAAGGCGCTTCAAAGAAGACGTGAAATCAACCCACAATCGCTTTTTATCCTGTTTTACTCCTTTTGTCCGATGCTTTCTTATTCTCGCTACCTATGTCGAGGCGATGGACACACACTATGGCAAAGCTACGACAATGCTATGACGTGATGACATTACATGAAATGGTTGACACTTGATTTACTGGCTAAGTGGTGGGGAAGGTCCGCGTGTGGCGAGTCCTAAGACAACAGGTCTGTATCTCCAAGCAATAACTGCACGGGCCTGATATCTGCGTGTTTGTACAGGCCACCATCCTGTTGAAGACCAAAGACTGAGCGTGCTATCTTAGCAGCTGCGCTTGTAAAGCTAACCGCTAACTTCATAAGAGTTCTCATACAAGCCCAGGTTGGAGTGTCATCAAAGATGCCTCCTCGAACCAGACTCACAAAAGCAATCACTAACATAACTGCTAATGATAAGGAGGTCCACACATATCTTCATGAGACCATGTCTGAGCTATTCGAACCTGGACCACTACTGAACCTTAGTCCGTGGCTAATCTATGGTCCTCCAAACACACCCATGTATGACGTCGAGGCGGAATTATCCTCTCTACACATGCACCAAGTGTATGTACGAGAAGTTTTTTTTCCTCTTTCATCAGCCAGTGAGTTCCTTGTCTATTCTCGGTTTAATCCTACCATGATAAAATTTAGGACGCAAGACACGTCCACCTTAGATAAGACAAGCCGAGTGCTCCTGTCTTTTTCTAACACACTCTGGATATGGTCGCTGGTTCAGCGCCTATGGGATTGAAACTTCTTTTCATGATGAAGTACACGACGCCATTCTTCGAGCAGTGCATGACTTTTTGAATATCAACCGGGTCTGGAGATGACTCGTGTTCCAAATTTCCCGAAACATGGATGGAATGGAAACGGAATGAAAACGGAATGAAAAAGGAATGGAAATGAATTGATACAAGTTAAGAATCGTTTATTCCTTGATGAGTCAGCGCAAGACCATTTATGTGACCTGGAAGCGAAGCACCAAGGATTTAAGCTTAGCAGGAAAAGACATGGCACTGAGTGCAGGTCACCACCACCTTTTTCTCCTCATACTGGTGGATAGAAGGCCCTCTTGGGTTCAGTGAGGTTTTGACTTCAGCTAGCTCAAACTTCGTTGATAGCTTTCGACCTCCGGTTTATTATTTTATCGGGTTTAAAACGCCGTCCTTTGTGTTGCACTGTGAGCTACATCCGTACATCACAGTACAGAGATGCTGATGCATGTGAGGTACGACCCGTACCTCAGGAGTGCAGATAGGCCACCTGTTCCCTCATTTCCGATTGGACTGGAACATTCTATCATGTGACAGGCCAATGAGGAGCGGAGATTCAACTCCGCCCGGTCAGGTATAAATAGAGAAGC
>WFIW01000080.1:5804-34560 GCA_009756535.1 Metschnikowia sp. UFMG-CM-y6306 | reverse complement strand
AAGTACCTGGAGAGCCGGGAGAGCCTGGAGTACCTGGAGTCACAACTTCAACAGTACAAGTCTCAACGTCAGCACAGTCAGATGGAGTGAAAGTTCCTGGGGTTGGGAAGCCGCTGTCAGTACCTTGGGTAACAGTTGTAGTGGTGTGACCTGGAGATCCTGGAGTACCTTGAGTACCTGGAGATCCTGGAGATCCTGGAGATCCTGAAGTACCTGGAGATCCTGGTGTGGTTGCAGATCCTGGAGATCCTGGAGAGCCGGAAGTACCTGGAGATCCTGGCGAACCTGGAGTCACAACTTCAACGGTACAAGTTTCAACGTCAGCACAATCAGATGGAGTGAAAGTACCTGGAGTTGGGAAGCCGCTGTCAGTACCTTGAGTAACAGTGGTAGTGGTGTGACCTGGCGATCCTGGAGTACCTTGAGTACCTGGAGAACCTGGCGTGGTTGCAGAACCTGGAGAGCCTGGAGAGCCGGAAGTACCTGGAGAGCCGGGAGAGCCTGGAGTACCTGGAGTCACAACTTCAACGGTACAAGTCTCAACGTCAGCACAATCAGATGGAGTGAAGGTACCTGGAGTTGGGAAGCCGCTGTCAGTACCTTGAGTAACAGTGGTAGTGGTGTGACCTGGAGATCCTGGAGTACCTTGAGTACCTGGAGAGCCTGGAGAACCTGGCGTGGTTGGAGAACCTGGAGAGCCTGGAGAGCCGGAAGTACCTGGAGAGCCGGGATAGCCTGGAGTACCTGGAGTCACAACTTCAACGGTACAAGTCTCAACGTCGGCACAGTCAGATGGAGTGAAGGTACCTGGAGTTGGGAAGCCGCTGTCAGTACCTTGAGTAACAGTAGTGGTGGTATGGCCTGGAGATCCTGGAGTACCTTGAGTACCTGGAGATCCTGGAGAGCCGGAAGTACCTGGAGATCCTGGCGTGGTTGCAGAACCTGGAGAGCCTGGAGAGCCGGAAGTACCTGGGGATCCTGGCGTGGTTGCTGATCCTGGAGATCCTGGAGAGCCGGAAGTACCTGGAGATCCTGGCGTGGTTGCAGAACCTGGAGAGCCTGGAGAGCCGGAAGTACCTGGGGATCCTGGCGTGGTTGCTGATCCTGGAGATCCTGGAGAGCCGGAAGTACCTGGAGAGCCGGGAGATCCTGGAGTACCTGGAGTCACAACTTCAACAGTACAAGTCTCAACGTCGGCACAGTCAGATGGAGTGAAAGTACCTGGGGTTGGGAAGCCGCTGTCAGTACCTTGGGTAACAGTAGTAGTGGTCTGAGAGGGAGCAGTAGTTGAACTAACATTGCATTGTCCTTGAGTTCCACTAACCTGGTACACCATATCAAAGTCTTCGGTCTTCTTTCCTGATGGATAAGTAACCGACGTGAAGAGCTTCCATTGCGTCAATCTGTTGACGTAATCGATCTTGAGCGGATAGTAATAGCCCTGTTGCAAAGTAACCACTAAGTTTGACGTAGCATATGTTCCTGGAGTGTCATTTTGTTTGATTCCTTGGAAGAAGGCCAGGGTAGTCGTACTTTTGCCTGCGTCTTCGCAACAATTTCCAATGCTTCCAAAATAGCCGGCAAACCCATCATCGGCGGAGAAAGTGAGTGTATATTCACCACTCTCCTCAGCATAAAAGTATCCCGTAAGCTCCATTGTAAAGTTGGAGGCGGTGAGTGTCTGCCCATAGATTGTACCCGTTTGCGGATAGTTTTCGAAGTCAACACCACCATTAAATTGTATGTCAGTAACGCCTGTGGCTTGAGCAATAGGTTCACTGAACATAATAGTGTCCAAGTCAAAACCCCACCAGTCTGGGTTTACAGGGCCCGCATCATTAAGCGCGAGGGGGTAGAATTTGACATCGAAACCAGTTCTCACCTGCTTGTCGAACTTGCATCCTTGAGGGGAGCCTGTAGGTGTCAGACTGCTGCTGGAGCTCCCGGAAACAGTATCTGGAGTCACAACTTCAACAGTGCAGGTAGCAGCATCGGAACAGTCTGATGGGGTATAAGTACCTGGTGTTGGGAAGTCACTGTTGGTTCCCTCGGTCACAGTGGTAGTAACATGACCTGAATTACCTTGAGTACCTGGAGTCACAACTTCGACAGTGCAGGTAGCAACATCCGAGCAGTCTGATGGAGTGAAAGTACCTGGAGT
This sequence comes from Metschnikowia sp. UFMG-CM-y6306, assembly GCA_009756535.1. Taxonomy (NCBI): domain Eukaryota; kingdom Fungi; phylum Ascomycota; class Pichiomycetes; order Serinales; family Metschnikowiaceae; genus Metschnikowia; species Metschnikowia sp. UFMG-CM-y6306. Next base: position 32,399 of record WFIW01000080.1, on the reverse strand, counting down.
TGGGTGGTCGCTGTCGGTGCCTTCTGTAACAGTAGTAGTGGTCTGAGAGGGAACAGTAGCTGAACTAACATTGCATTGTCCTTGAGTTCCACTAACTTGGTACACCATATCAAAGTCTTCGGTCTTCTTTCCTGATGGATAAGTGACCGACGTGAAGAACTTCCATTGCGTCAATCTGTTGACGTATTTGATCCTGATCGGGTAGTAATAGCCCTGTTGCAATGTGACAGTCAAATTCGAAGTAGCATAAAGACCTGGGGTATCAACCATTTTGACACCCTCGAAGAATGCATCATCAGTCGTACTCTCTTTGACGTCGTCGCAACAATTTCCAATGCTTCCAAAATAGCCGGCAAACCCATCATCAGCGGAGAAAGTGAGTGTGTAATCACCACTCTCCTCAGCATAAAAGTATCCCGTAAGCTCCATTGTAAAGTTGGAGGCGGTGAGAGTATGGCCATAAATGGTACCCGTTTGCGGATAGTTTTCGAAGTCAACTCCACCATTAAATTGTAAGTCAGTCACGCCTGTTGTTTGGTAAATCTGGGGACCGCCTGTGTAAGCGTTTGCTCCCGCGTTGAACACCATAATATCCCACATAAAATCCCAAAATCCGGGTTTTAAAGGACTGTCGTCACCTAGAGCAAAAGGATAGAAACTAACATCGAAACCTTGTCTCACCCTCTCGTCGAACTTGCATCCTTGAGGGGAGCCTGTAGATACCAGACTGCTGCTGTAGCTCCCGGAAACAGTATCTGGAGTCACAACTTCAACAGTGCAGGTAGCGGCATCGGAACAGTCTGATGGGGTATAAGTGCCTGGCGTTGGGAAGTCACTGTTGGTTCCCTCGGTTACAGTGGTAGTAACATGACCTGAATTGCCTTGAGTACCTGGAGTCACAACTTCGACAGTGCAGGTAGCAACATCCGAGCAGTCTGATGGAGTGAAAGTACCTGGAGTTGGGTGGTCGCTGTCGGTGCCTTCTGTAACAGTAGTAGTGGTCTGAGAGGGAACAGTAGCTGAACTAACATTGCATTGTCCTTGAGTTCCACTAACTTGGTACACCATATCAAAGTCTTCGGTCTTCTTTCCTGATGGGTACGTAACCGACGTAAAGAGCTTCCATTGCGTCAATCTGTTGACGTAATCGATCTTGAGCGGATAGTAATAGCCCTGTTGCAATGTAACAGTCAAGTTCGACGTAGCATATGTTCCTGGAGTGTCATTTTGTTTGATTCCTTGGAAGAAGGCCAGGGTAGTCGTACTTTTGCCGGCGTCTTCGCAACAATTTCCAATGCTTCCAAAATAGCCGGCAAACCCGTCATCAGCGGAGAAAGTGAGTGTGTAATCACCACTCTCCTCAGCATAAAAGTATCCCGTGAGCTCCATTGTAAAGTTGGAGGCGGTGAGTGTCTGCCCATAAATGGTACCCGTTTGCGGATAGTTTTCGAAGTCAACACCACCATTAAATTGTATGTCAGTAACGCCTGTGGCTTGAGCAATAGGTTCACTTAACATAATAGTGTCCAAGTCAAAACCCCACCAGTCTGGGTTTACAGGGCCCGCATCATTAAGCGCGAGGGGGTAGAATTTGACATCGAAACCAGTTCTCACCTGCTCGTCGAACTTGCATCCTTGAGGGGAGCCTGCAGATTCCAGACTGCTGCTGGAGCTCTCAGTAGTAGTACCTGCAGTCACAACTTCAACAGTACAGGTAGCAGCATCGGAACAGTCTGATGGGGTATAAGTTCCTGGAGTTGGGTGGTCGCTATTCGTACACTCGGTAACAGTCGTGGTTGTGGCCACATTACAGGTCTCTTCACTGGAATCGATTTGGTACACCATGTCAAAAAGATGAGTGGTCTCTCCGGAAGGAGATTCAAGGGTACTGAAAAACTTCCACTTAGTTAAACGGTTGACGTAGATGACCTTGATTGGGTAGTACTTTCCAGACTCGACCGAAAATGTCATAGTGTTGGTGACGTTTTCGGTCGTGGTACGTGTAGTGTAAACTCCACGGAACAGAGCTTCGGATGTCAGACTTTTCAGTGAGTCCGAGCAGCAGCTTCCGCTACCGCCAATGTATGCGGCAAAGCCATCATCTGCAGACAAGGTAAGCGAATATTCACCTGTTTCGCCAGCCTTGAAGTAACCATTGAGAGCGACCGAAAAGTTTGAAGCGGTGATTTCTTGGCCATAAATTGTTCCGGTCTGAGGGTCAGTAAGATCATCAACGCCATCACAGAACTGGACATCAGTCACACCAGTAGCAGTGGCGAACGATCCACCATGATTCTGGTATCCAGAGTCAAAGAATCCATCAGTGTCAGTGATCGGAGAATCATCTGAAAAAGGAAGCTTGTAAAACGTAGCGTCAAAGCCGGTTCTCAAAACATTGTCAAAGTTACAGCCGTCGATGGCAGTAACCACTTTGGCCAATGTTCCGAGAGTCAAGGAACCTAGAATTCCTGCTTTCATTGCCTAGTTTGAAAATTCTGCAGATGGCTCCCTTTATATACTTTTTACAGCCATGGGCGCTCGCGCCCGGCGTACACAAAGGGAGTGCATTTGACTGAGTACAGAACGTGCATTTGGCTACATGTACAACCCTGCATGTGGAAGCGTTTTAGACTAAGGATGCATGGATGGCTAACAGCGTTTGTCGTGGCGAGGCGAATGATTTGGTGCGAATGTGAGTTCTTTTTTCTCGAAACTTTCTTCCACGGAATGGGGCTTGGCATTTCCGACGGCTTTTGAAACAAGTGATACCCAGGCCCAATGTGCTCAGGTCAAGATCGATCCCCCTATGCGTTGGTAACCAGTCCATCTTTTAGCCCAAAAGTGGCCTCAAGTACTACTGCTAAAGCATGTCTCCACAGGTATCAAACAGTCATTGCATTGTCCGCTTCGCGGTTGCTCCTGGTATACAAAGTGGTGGGTGTCCTTGAATGGTGTAAAAACCGCATTACCCCTTGAAGCAAAGCGCTACTTTCCGGGCTCTCAAGCCATAGTTTTTTCGCTGCAGGGCGTTTAATTTTAGTTGATGCTGTAAATTTGAGTCGGTGCTTAGACCACGAGTCTAAACGCGCTCGCGATTACGAGAATTGCGTCGCGTTCACGAGAATTCTCGCACGTAACATCACTGTAAGCTCTCAACTAGTGGCGTGTATTCGCATATCAATAGAGCAACACATCTGTTAACGGTAAATGTCCACACGCGTGCCTTAGGGCAGTCATATCTTGAGATTGACTTCCGTACATGCCTCAACACTACTTTACTGGGAACAAGATGGCCTTGTGGAAAAGTCCCGCGGAAAGGGCCCACCGAAGAGGCCCACCGAAGAGGCCCACCGAAAGGCACGCGGCGATGGTATACAGATTTGCTAGCGTTGGCAAGATGAAACAAGCAAGTATGTTGCCAAACTTGGCCAAACAGGATCGTGGCGCCAGATGCGAGTTTGGCGCGCGAGCCCATTGAGTGCTGCTTCGGGACTCTATCCCGGATTTGGACGCGTGCAAGGTGCGAAAATAGAACAAGTTTGTATGAAACAAACGGGCGCAGCCACGCAGGAAAAAGGGGTCGTTTCTGTGCATGGCGCACGCTTTTAACTCTATCATTACTGGAACACACGATTCAAGGGTATAGGATGACATTGACGGGCCTTCCAGCCGTATAAACCTTTCCCTTTCCGAATTCTTTCCTTTCTTCCGTTGGACGTCTTACTTCCTCCCTTTTGGTGCGTCATACTTTCGGAAACGGCTCAATCAGGGGGCCTCGTTTAAGCGCATTCACTAGCCGCGGTGCATACTTCGCACCTCGGCTTTGACCTTTATCGCTAGGGCCTCCAGCAAGTGATGTTTGAGCTTGGGCGGTTTGTGCGTTTTTCCGACAAGCAATATTTCGCGGAAACAAATGGAAGCCAAGCAAGGTTTAAGTATGGATAGAAGTAAACAGTAAATAGACTCCTTTAGTACCTACGCGCGAGTGCCAGCAACAACCATCGTGCTGAGCCACTGGCCGGAACTTTCAGATCCCCCGCAATTCTTGGGGCTCTTTATTTTTTTGACTTTTAACCCTTTTCTAAAGGGAGACTGTCTAGTTTCTTGTAGTGCACCGACACTTCGATATAATGTGCGGCGCACGACCCGGCCGGTGACCTAGCCCAACCTTTCGAAGCCTACCAGGCCTTCTAACAGTATTGTCTTGATTTTTCCGGACCTGTATCCACTAGTATCAGCATCGGCAATGAGTGCAGACTGACATGAATGTAATACCTGCCATCTTGCCAGACAGCATAAAGGACCGTCTGATTGCTGGACTAAACTTTTCCATGTGACAAGACAAGGAGCCAATTCCGTCCTTTCACGAAGGTTTCTTCGAAACCAGTCCCAGCACTACTTGCTTCCGCTTGCAATAGACCCTATGGAGTAATTCGTGGGTGACGAGGTTCCACCGCTCGCGCCCATGAATTAAGCCCAAATAGGCCCATATAGGCCAATAAATTAAGAAAACTATTTACATCCGTTCAATCACCGTTGGTAAAGCATGAAATCAATTATTTCATATGTGTGCTCGAAAAGGAACTGGGATGGTTTTCGTGTGCCCAGTCAGGCGATATGACTGAAGGAAGGCCTTTTCTCAGCACAACCAACCGATACAATCAAGAGATCGTGTTAGAACTCTGCTATCGACAACTATTTGACAGTTCAGTACAATTTGTTTTTGTTTATGCATCCTAGAGCGCCTTTTGGGCTTCATCATGTACGGTTCCAATGGGTTGTGGAAAAATACTCGAGCAGGGAAAGCCCGCACATGGCCTTTTGTCAGTCTGAACAGGTGGCGCCCGTTTATTCTGGAGTTTAGCACTTAACACCTTCAGGAACAAAACGCTCTATTCAAACTCCTTTGAGCAAAGAGATATCATGGCAAGCGGAGTTAAGTGGTGTTTGGCAGGCGCCATTCTTTGCTGCTATTCCCACCTTTTGAGGTAGAGTGGCTAACAATCTTCTATGTCGATCAGTCTTTAGAGACACTTTTTGGTTCTAAGAGAGATTGAGAATAAAACAGAATCTTTTAACCTTTCCTAGGAAAGATGCCACCCCAAGAAAACGCAAGACGGTGACACGCGTAAAATCACGCACCGACTCTACACTCCGATTTCCACAACCACTTCCCAAGGCTCAGAGAGTGGATTAGTGGATTTCATGGGAAGCGTTCGGTACCCAAACAGGAGCTCATTAGACAAACGATACATTCATTCAATGGTCTGCCCCTCTGATTCGAAGTCTTTGAAGGGCATCTGGCCAGTACAGAGATTGATTTGTTGCAAAAAAGGCTACGCAAGTTGAGGGGATTCTGTATCGAGCCATCTCTTCCAAGCATATCGTATATGAGCTCGAGTGTTCTAGCTGTAGCTACAATTTGCGCCAAAACGACATTAAAAACTCACTTATAAATGAAAAACCACCTGAAGAAATGCATACAAAACAATTCGAGGTTTCCTTGGAGTACAGACCCCTCCGAGGAAAACATACCTTGAAACTCATAAATCCCTGATTGTTTTAAAACAAGCACAACTAAGCGATAAATGAAACCAATTAAATTTGCTTTGAATGAAAAGAATGAATCTTCATTACCTCTCGTAGAAATTTAGGTGGATGGTGCACTAGTGTTCGAAATATCTTTGAAGATACGCTTTTGCTAAAAGACTGCTTTGATGCCGATGGCGGGAGCTGGCCTTTTGATGGGGTACATATCACTTAATCCATTCCTAATCGTTTCGGTGTACTCTATACAGCACCACTATGGCTTCTTGGCACTTGCAAAGATAATTTCCCATATTTGTGACAAAGTTGATTTTTATAGTTCCCTTTACCTATTTTGTTCCGAGAGAAGCTATCTAGGCTTTCAAATCAGCAGTTCAGTATATTTTACATAGCAGCGCGATACCCATGAGGGGCCGTGGAAGTCCAGAGCTAGTGTCCTTTTATTCATTCCCCTGTTTTGGCCGATTTCCCTAAAATACGGACTAGAGTTCTCTTTTCAGGTGCAGCGAATTGTGCACTTTTACTAAGCTCTGCTTTGATGCAATCACTAAAAGTGTTCTAGGATGGCTTTATGCATAGGCAGAACGGAAACTATATGGAACTCGGGATTGAGGTCCAAAGAAACGCTTTAACTGAGGCCTTTAGTAATGCAAAGACAGCGGGAAAGGATAATCACCCTGTTAACGCGTGATTTGGAACCACTACCAAGTACTTGGCTTTCAAGAGGTACCTTGAATGTGAGTTAAATGTGTCAGTCGTAATGTCCCACGTGACATTGGCGTGACTACTGGTGGCGTGTGCTGGTTTGGCGAAAAAGCCGCATATAAAACCTCCCAACCGCGAAAAAATCGCTCAGTGGTCTTGCTGATACATAACTGCGACCAAAGGTCCCTCACCGCGCGTCGCACTTGGCACGCATGGGTAGCGCACTACCCCTGGTGGGTCCCATGGTGGGTCTGACACCCAACATAAGCTTAAAATGGGATAATTGCTTACGAAGCCTTGTATATGGAAAACTTCAGATTGCGAAAGTATTATACCCTACTAATCTCTTATTTAATTGTCTTTTAATATTTTTTTTATTCGCAACTCTTTTTAGTTCCTCCACAGTTCTGACAATTTTGCTTTTCATAATTTTTTAATTCTGGGGAGTGCTCCGAATAAGAGCTAAAAGTGCGAAGATAGTAATTGCAACTAGAAACGAAAGAAAAACTGGCAAATCAAACCATAGGTAGTTTCTGGTTGCTGGGATTCCTTCACTACGTGCTGTATTGTGCGCGACATGATGGAGCTGGCAAAGATTAGAGGTCCCAACAACTCCATGAGAGGCGGGACAGATTAATGCCTTGTATCGAGGTTGTCGAAGTCGGGAAAAAGAGTCACGCGCCTGCACCAATGCGTGACCACAACCAGGTGCCGAAAACTGATCTAAGGGATAAGACTGTTTTATTGCAGAATGTGAGTCACTAGACCTTTGCAGGGGTCTATAATGTGGCCAATACCCGCGCTCGAGGTCTACAGGCTTGTTAGATTCCCTAGGTCTTTCTTTCTTCACCGCAATGTCTGGATGTCTCTTTTATGAGACAATGACGGCGCTACAAACATAATCGGTGGGACTAAGATTGCTGCTCTTGAAATTCATAGAATGAATGCAACATTGCAAATCCGGACCTATCAAGTATAGTGCCCCAAAGGCAACTTTTGTGTCACGAAAGTGCCCGGTCTAATCCAAATACAAGCAATCCCTACCAAGCCCCATATGATCAAATGCTTCAGTATCTTGAATTTTCGCGGAAGTATTTCTGTGAGTGGTGTTAGCCCACGTCTAGCCGACTTAGGAAGCCAGCGGGTTTTTGAAGGTGTTCTGATTGGCCCTCCATTCCTATTTCACGCGCTCGTTCCTCCACCTTCAACATTTCAAGGCGAGTGTATAGGTGCACCGCGTAACTCCACGCGAACGGTGAATGCACATCAGTAGCTTCGCCTTCTATGTACATGACGGAACTTTCCAACAGATAAAGGGTCACCACCTCTTCAATGTTTTCTGCCGCCTTGTTGAAAAAATCTGTAAAAAAGATTGCAGCACCACAATTTCGCACATGGTCTCCCACTGCACTACTCACTGTGGCCCTAAGGAGCTTAACTAACGTTGATCGGACGGGAAACAGTGGGTTCTCCTTGGTATGGCCGCAACCGAAAGTAAATTCTTTTACTTCAATATGTTATATATAACTACTTTTGAAATTTTAGCCCGAGATAACTCGTCCAAAGAGAGTCCGTCCGAAAGATGAGCGAGTACCCAAAAGGAGAGGAAATTTTTTCCTGCCAACCCGAATTCTGGAGCTCCTAAGATCTAGCTCCTTCAAGTAGAGAATCCCACGGTCACAATATTCTTTTCTGACCCAGTCAAATTCCTGATATTTCTTGACGTGCGCTATACTATGGCCAGTCATTTGTCTTCAGGAGTGCAACTACTTAAGAAAAAGATCAGGCTGGTAGCTTTCTTAGGAGGACCAAGTGACTTATTGTAAAGCTGTTTCCCCTATTCTGGCCACACTAGGGAGCTATCAAAAAAGCTTTAAGCCATGAGAACTCACTATTCGTCCCCGAGTTCCCCCCGTTACTCTGCAAACTTGAACCCGCAACGTAAATCAGAATGTCTTCCTTTCAAAATAGATTCTACATGTGCTTAACACCCTTAATTTAAGAGTTTGATTCAAATCCCGCCCTGAGGTATTTCGCAACGTCTTTGTAGGTCTCTAAAACCCATAATGACTAAAAGGTTCTGCTATACAACTCAAAAGACCATCGGTGTCTTTCTCCACAACTGTATCTTCGTGTGGTTCATTGATTGGTTAGTCGCTGGCCCATCACGCTAGTCGATCGGCTTGAAATGTGCTACATTGTCGTTTTCCACTCCCAGTTTGAAAAGGGCAGTGAAGGCTTGGTGTGACTGCGTTCAAGCTCCTCAGATTAAATTGACCGAGAAGGAAATGTCTTGACTTTAAAATTCCCATGACTTTCCTAACCAAAAATCCTCTCCCGAGTTAAGGCTATTGCCAATTCAAAAATCCACAAACCCTGCAAATCAGCTACTACTTGGGTTCAACGATTTGACGTGTTCGCCTCAAAAATCCGCCCGTTGGGAGGGGCTGCAAGCCGACAAGACTGGACACAAAAATCGTCATCACGAGAGTTGACTCGCAACCGGTGGTAGACAACAATTTTCCAAATCAAGGAAGTCTTGGCAGCTCGGTGCCAGATTTGCCGGAAAGCCCTCACTATTTTAGGGGAAACTAAGCGTTTCCTCGGGTTAAAACTTTGTTTGCTTTTACGACGTAAAACAGGTGCTTCTTCATCATAAAAAAACCGCCTATTATCATTCTTACGGGCTTCATTGATGGTGACGAAAGTTCGAGTGCGAAGACGCGTGAATCGGCAAGATATATCCAAAGTTGATGGCCATATTGCTGACTAGCTGCGGGGGATAATAGTAGAACTAGAAGCATTGGAGGTTCTTGTATGCCAACTAAGGATAGTTCCATCCAGCGAGGGCTTGAGTGCACTATAGAAACCGCCAAGCTTATAGAAAAAGTGGGAAGTGTATTTTTATAATAAAAAAAACTAACTAAAATCCCCTCACTTAGTTGTTGTGGGGGCCTCTGTCTCTGTCCTTGGCAAAGCTTGGTCAAAAGGCATGAGGAAGATATCCACAGGTACCCGGCCCTTGTCTTGTTCGGTGAAGATAAATCGCGCCTCAGTTTTAGTTGCAGGTGAATAATAGAATGATGGAAAAGTGACTTTATAGTCCGAGCGTATATTCAAAAAGAGTGCTCCCGAACGTGGGCCATGGACCAAAAAGTTCCCCGCAGATCCCACGTATCCTGCCTTCGTCTTTGCTAAGCCACCATAAATGGTGTTTTCTGCAGACTCTCCATCAAACAAATGGGAAAACGGTACAGTTCCTCCAAAAGTGATTTCAGCTGGCTTATGATCGAGCAAAAGAGGGAAGGGCAAGTTTGGGTGGCTTTCTTCAAAACCAATCGGCACGGAGCGGTTGCCGATCTTGGCAAAGAGTCCTATTGGGTTGGAGTTGGCGTTGGCAACGGAAGCGGCGAGGCCCGCCACAAGAAAGTCAGTTATCTTCATGGTATGGTTTGCACCTAAAGGAGGGAGTTGACCCAGAATATATACCGTTTTTGCAGCCAATACGTGGATTTTTTGCCGCTAATACATGCTTTGCCGCCAATACCTGCAATATTGCCGCGAATATATGCACTTTTACAGCGGAATGGGCTTCAGAAAAGGGCGGGTGGGTCGCCGGTGCATGCACACCAAGTCTGTGCGGCATGGGAATGTGCTTTGAGGTTTCTTGCAAGAAATCAGAGCCCAGCTGCAAGTGACATGTATTCTATACTGCCACAGCGGATTGGAGAAGACACGCCATAAAAATTCCGTGCTGTATCCGAACCCAAGATTCGGTTGATGCCCATGTCGAGCCTAGACGCTTTCACTTCTGCCCACTAGCAACCCCAGGCTGTGTTCATGGTGAAGTCATAAACCAAGCGGTTAGAACACATGGCTGTCTCTTGGGCTGTCTCTTGGGGTGGAAGTCGACTCGCAAGTTTGGATTGTACATGATTCGGACAGACAGACTAAACCAGTTCTTGGCGCGGGTTCCATGCCACACGAAAGACTTCCATAGGTTTCAATTTGGAAGCGTGATTGCCACTTTCATAATCACTTTTACGGTTACTTTAATGTTCACTTTCACAATCACTTTCACCGTCACTTTCACGTCAATTTTACGGTCACCGCCACTGTAACACCAAACAGAGGCACCGAGCTTAATGCGCACATGTGGCCTCGCTGCTGTTTGAAAGTCACGATTCGCGGAACCTAAACCTAAGCTGAGTCGCCATAAAAAGACGCCAAGAATGAAAAACAAAGGCCATTGGAGGGACCTATGGAATTAATTTCTGGTGAGTTTCTGCACCCACAGTTCCGCACATGGAGCCGCATTCACAGGATGTTCTACCGTGAAATCTAGAGCGTAGTTCATAGAATCGTTACTACTTGATGATGGGTTATATCCTGGATTGTACAAAGACCACCAAAATGCCCGGTACTTCGTAAAAATACCCGACACGCAAAGATACGGAAAACTTCGCCTACTGCTTTTGGACATGAGCTTTTTTGGTTTTTCTCTGCCCCACACTCATCGAATACACTTATGCGGAAAGTCTTCAGGTACAATCATACTTTTGTTTTCTAGACTCATTGTAGTGCAGTCGCGGGGTGAGCCTCAGTTGCGGCCCGCGATTTTGGGAGTCGCATATCCAAAGCCTTTTGGGGTGCGGAATTTTCCTGATCTGCCTTGCATCCTGGCTTTTGGTGCTTCAGTCGCGCAACACAGTAAACATGCATAAGGTACTGCCACCTGTCCCAATCCCCAGTTTAAACTGCAGATCCCAATGGAATAGAGTGCGTCATAGCCTGGACCGCGAAGGTAGCTATCTTGAAACACACACGTTTGCCGCCGCTAGCTTCCGTGCAGTGGTGACGAGTGGAGCTTCAACTCCTCCCTGAGTATTCCATGGCCTCCAGGCATAAACGCTTGCGCGCGAGCCCGGTGGTCCACCATGTTGTTGGTCATGATACAGGACATGTTTCCCAGATTTTTTTCCATAGTATTGGGGTATTTCCGAGTATTTTATGCTCTTTCATTGAATTTCAAAGTGTTTAGGAACTAAGGGTCCGTTTGACGCCGGTCCTTAGACCCCGGTTAGCTCAATGAAGGACCTCGTGTGTGCTCCAAAAAAGTCACTGGAGTAGTCTACTTGGATGGATTGTGACATCTTTGACTCATATAACTCAAGTCTCGTACTACAACATGGCCACAGAAAAAGCCGTTTGAGTGTGCTCGATCGGCTCGCATGCATGTCACCACTTTGCTAAGCTAGGTTCTAAACCCCCAGGTCATCTACAAACTCTAAAGGGATACGGGTTTAGATTCTATCGAGCTTTATGGGTACCTTCACCGGCCAATTCCAGGCCTTTTTAAAGAGCACAGTCGCACTCCTCTAAACTGTTATATAATACATGGCCACGGTGAATCATAGAATCACCTTGAACTGCGGTTTGCAGGCTTAAATGCTACTCCAATGCATGGCGTAATCCCTTGGGCACCAATAAAAGCCACGCTCTTTTTGCTCTCCAGAAGGTCACATCCTTGCCTCCCGTCTCCCTTGGAGGCGCCGCGGGTTTGTTCAGAGACGCGCACCCGCATGACCACTCAGTTTAAGGAGGTTTCATTAAGCGGGATGATCTACTTTCTTTAGCGGTCAAAACCAGCGGTGCCATGTCACAATCTGCACAAGTACTGGTCATATTTCGTTAGGCGGCGAGAGCCTATTTAAGGACCGCATGCCGCAAGACCTTCTTGAATCTACCCAGAACCTTTAGAGCAACATGTGGCAAGGCTTGATTTTGGCCATTTCCTTGGGCTTGGCCTCGGCAGCCACATTTCCCTCCTCCCAACCCGACAACTTGAAGATGGACTTTGAACTTTTACATGGCGGTTCACTTGACCGTGCCTCGGCCCACCACAGCCCCGGAAGATCCAAGCGTGGAGACACCCTTCTTGAACTCACTAACCAGGAGATCTTTTACAAAACTCCGCTTTACGTGGGTGCCCAGAGAGACAAGGTGTGGGTCCTTATTGATACGGTTTCCTCTGAAACATGGGTCATGGGGAGAGATGCTGTCTGCGAAGAGGTCTTTGAGAGCCACTTCCTTACGGAAAACAAAACTACTACATCGCGTTTGGGGCCTGCCACCAAAGTGCCGGGAACTTCGCCAAACCAAACGGTCAGTGATCAAATCGCTACTGAAGACCCTCGCTCTCAAGTGGTGAAGTCGAGGAATGGCGTTCATGTTGAAGAATGCAAAGTGCTCGGGTCCTTCAGCACCGCCCAATCCAAGTCGTTTCGCAAGGAACACGGGGCAGATTTTTTCCTGATTTTCGACGAGGGAACTTACGTGCGGGGAATATGGGGCACTGATACCATTGAATTTTCGAGCCAAGCCGTCAACTTGACCTTTGGCGTGGCAAACAGAACGCTGTGTAAGGAAGGAAGTTTGGGTCTTGGCATACTGGATTTCTTCACCCTGGAGCACGTTGCCAATTCCCAAACCAACTTCCATGTTCAATTGAAGCGTTCTGGCATGATCAAAAAGATAGTCTACTCCTTACATTTGAAGGGCCGAACAGCGGAAAAGGGCACCATACGTTTTGGTGCCGTTGACCATGGAAAATACTCGGGCAAACTACAGACAGTTCCAATCGTCAGCATATACAAAAATTCTTCTGCGCGTCACATACCGGCCGTCACACTAAGTGGAATGTATTTGGAGAGCAACCACCAAAACATCACCATTTTGAATCAGCCCATCGGCGCTCTGTTGAACTCGGGGTATTCCTTTCATGTTTTTCCACCGAATGTCTTGCTCGGTTTGGCCCGTCTGCTTCTGGCAAATTACTCCGAAAGTGGAAACTTCTATGAAGTCGACTGCGCACTCATCACAGATCCAACCGCCTTGGTGTACGATTTCTCCGGCATCAAAATCAAAGTTCCCGTAAAAGATTTGTTGGTTAGGCACGACGGTGTGTGTTACTTGGCTGCTGAAAGTTACGATGATGAGTCCCTCTATGCATATGCCGCTTTGGGACTAAGTTTTCTCCGGAGTGCCTATATCGTGTACGACTTGGAGGCCCTCGAGGTTTCCATGGCCCAGGTGAAAGATAGTCAAGCCGAAAATATAGAGGTGGTCACTAGTACCGTTCCCGGGGCGGTGAAAGCACCGCGGTATTATTCCACTCGCCTCGCCACCTCCATCAGCGAACCAACTGCAGTGAGGTTCCAGCCTCCTTCCACCAGCAATTTTTAGTCGAGTAAATCACTTGAAGATTTTTTTTTGCCAGCCTAAGCATTGCTTGAGAGTCACAATATGTGTAGATTGAGACGTGCCTTTTGCACCAGATAGGAGACTAAAAACTACTGCTGCTTATTGAGTGAAAAGCTTGCTAATATTGAAGTGCCTGAATCATGATCCTTAGAATATTGCTATGGCTCAAGTATCCTCAAGTGGGTTCGAAAGTGAGCCTGACACATATGTCGAATTAGTCTTGTGCCTAAAACAAGAAAACGGAAAAGCCGAGTATAAATGCACTGACCCGAATTCTGGAAGCTCCGTTGGTAGATGAAGGCACACTGGGAACAGTTAAAGAGTCAGTGTGCGTTCGGCCGGTGTTCCCAGTCAAGGTACCAGGCTTCGGTTTCAAAGCATCAGAGTCCTTGCTCGAGTTGGGATTCTTGTTTGAAGTGGAATCTTTGTTTGAGTTAGATTCCTTTCTTGAGCTAGATTCCTTTCTTGAGCTAGACTCTTTCGGTGATTCACGATTCTCGCTCGATACAGAGTCTTTCGTTGGTTCAGAATCCTTGCTTGAGCCAGAATCCATGTTTGAGCTGGGGTTTTTCTTGAAGTTTTTGGAGTCGCTTGGGTGAAATGTCTTGAGTGCCTCAGAAATGGGGTTACCGATTTTGGAATTCTCTTCGTTTTCAGAGGCCAAAGTGGATTTGAACGTTTCTCCAGCTTCAATGGAGGTGGTAGTTCCTTTTTCAGCAGATCCTTTATCCTTGGTTTTCTCAACAGTGGCAATGGAGCTGTCGAGGCTGGGTATTCCGCCATTCTTTTCGGGGCCTTGGGTACTTTGATCAAGACCTGGGCTGACCTTCTGAACATGACCCTCTGCTTTGACGCCAACAAGACTTCCTGCTTTGGCATTCTCAACGTGGTCATCACTAGGAGAAGCGCCCACGACGACGACCTCGGGTAAAATGCAAACCCCGGAGATTGTCAAAGTGGTGGCTGTGGTGACTGTGGTGACTGTGACTGCGGATCTTTGGCAATCTTCTTCACACTTGGTGATGACTAGGGTGGTCTCTTGTGGGCAGTAGGTGGTGTAATCAGTGTACGTCTTCCACACAGTGGTGGCTAAGCCAGTATGACGCCCAGAGGAAAACATTGAAGCTGTTGTTGAGCTGTAATCCTTAGTCACAGAGATCGAGGTGGTGTTGGACGCTGAAGTGGTGTTGGACGCTGAAGTGGTGTTGGACGCTGAAGTGGTGTTGGACGCTGAAGTGGTGTTGGACGCTGAAGTGGTGTTGGACACTGATGTGATGTATCTCTCTCCTTCATCTTTCGATTTCTTGAAGGCATACCCATCACTTTCGCCCGATCTGTTATCATCTTTTCCTTCTGATCTTTCTAGCTTGTACTTGTTATCTTGTTTGCTTGTTCCCTCGATCATATCAGGGTTTGTTTTAGTGTTCTTTTCGTGCACTTTCGAATCGCTTTCAACAGTCCCCTTAGTGCCTTCAGAAACCAACTTCGTGTCTATTTCCGCAATAATTTCAGGCGTTTCACACTCGGTTTTCATTTTAGGCTCGCCAATCTTGATATTTGTACCTTCTTCTTCAGCAGCTTTAGGCTCACCTGTCTTATTTGTCGCATTATTAAGGTCAAGCACTTCAGTGCGGTTCTTCGCTACTCCACCAGTGTCTTCGGGTTCTGTTCTGATTTCTTCATCAACTTCATCAGGCCTTTCAGGCTGTTCACCAGTATTTTTCGCGTCGGAAACGCCTTTTGCTTCTTTTCCACCATGTTCTTCAGGTGTCTCCGACTTATGCCCCGTATTCGTTACTTCAGAACTGGTTTCAGTCTTTGGTTTTCCTTCCGGCCCATCAGGTCGGTCACTTGGTTTTCCTTCCGGCCCACCAGGTTGGACACTTGGTTTTTCTTCCGGTTCTGGGTTCATACTTTGGTTATCAGATCCATCATCACTGTCCTTCGGCTGTCCAATCGGCTTATCTTTCGTAAGTATTTCGTCAGTTTCTTCATGTTTTGGTTGCGTGTTTGGAATATCAGGCCCATCAACTTTGCTCTTCGCTTCCCTATCTGGCGTAGGTTTTCCTTCATAAGGCAAGAGGTAAATATTTGTATCCTCACAACGATCATAATTGGTGCTGAGTATTTCACGCATTGAGGTTCCAGAGGTACTCAAGCATGAAAAAAATGGCGTGATTTGAAGCATTCCGTCTTTGCTAAGTTTAAGTGGAATTGGGCTACTTTCAGGGCCAAATGAAAAACCTTCATTATCAATCCCCACATAGCCTGGTGTGGAAGTTTCATCGACGTAGGCGAAACCGTTTCTTAAACTGATTTCAGTTGGGGTGGTGTTGGAAAAGAAATCATACGAGAAATAACTGAGTTTTTGGTTCAATCCCTTGATGCGATTTCCAAAGAGTGGATACCTGTTCCCTCCATCCTCTGCGAAGAATGCAAACTTGGAGTGGGTAGACGACTCTATTTGCCCACCATCCGCTTTCTCGTGAACGTGTTCACCGGTTTCTTTTCCTAATTGCTTTTCTTCTTCTTTTGGAATATGATTCTCTTCTTCCTTTGGAACATTTTCTTCCTGATTCAGCATATTATTCCGTTCTTCATTTGGAACGTGGTTCTCTTCCAAATTTGGAACATTTTCTTCCTGATTCGGCGCATCATTCTCTTCTTCCTTTGGAACATGATTCTCTTCTTCTTCTGGAACATGATTCTCTTCTTCCTTTGGAGCGTGATTCCCTTCCAGATTTGAAATATTCTCTTCCTGATTCGGCACACTATTCTGTTCTTCCTTTGGAACATGATTTTCTTCTTCTTTTTGAACCTGCTTCTCTTTTTCATTTGGCACATAACTTTCTTCTTCCTTTGGAACTTTCTTTTCTACTTCATTTGGAAATTCCTTCTCTTCCTTGTTTGAAAATTCCTTCTCTTCTTCCTTTAAAACTTGCTTCTCTTCCTCACTGGGCACATGGTTCTTCCCTTCATTGGGCCCATGATCCCATTCCTTGAACCCACGACCCTCTCCTTCCTGAGAGATAAAACCCTCTAGTTCCCTATCCGTGCGAAAATAACTCTCTTCAGAAAATGAATGGTACGGGTCAATGCGGAGCGCTACATCATCGCACTTGTCTGAGACTATGCTATTGGTCAATAACTGCTCGCCATTGACATAACACCAATAGAATTGCCCGTCTATAACGTTTCCCCACAGATCTATGCGGAAGGGAGTTTGGGGACCGGAAAGATCCAGACGAAGAATATTGTTGACAAAGCCCACATATTGCGCAGGTGACTGACCAGTAATCGAAAGATAGTCATTTTCATAGCTCAAATTAAGCTTAATCTGAGTCTTCGGATCCGAAAGGAACGAGGAGGAAGGAGTCGAGGAGAATCGGGAACTTTGAATAATGACGACCTCAACCTCTCTGGGGGCAGCCCACGCAGTGGCTGCAACAACAAGCATAGACATCAAATGAGGGGCCTTCATGATGTTTTTGTCGAGCACTCAAACACGCAGCGGGCCCTTTTTATAAAGCCACTCGAAAGCCCATGCCGAGACATGATGCAAGCCATTATTGTGAGCGACGTATTTACCCGAAACAATAGCTCAAGCAGAGTTCAAGAATACGTGCAGGGAGCCTGCATAACTGAGACCAAGGCTCTTCTTTGACGAGCGAGGTTAATTTTAACTCACGGACGGACTGTATACTTGTAAGCCAGCATATGGCATTCACCATAGCTTCAAGAATCAGCGTTTGGTCCCCTGGATGTAGGACACGTCCGTGCAATGGTCGTGCTGACACTTTCTCGACCTCATTTTGTTGGGACCACAATCTCTTAAAGCCAGATAGGTCCCCAGCTCATCGTAGCTATTATTAGATGGAGGCTCCTGGTGATCACCCTGCTCACGTGACGAGCCGCATTGGACACCTCAACAGAGTGCGCACCCGAAGTCTTGGCTGAGGAACTAACAATGCAATAGCCGAGAGATTGGCATAACTCAAGACTGACAATGGCCTATAGTGTGGCGTAGTTTACCCGATGAACCGAGGAGGCCTCCATTACTCAGCGGTGAATCCCGTTCCGAGTCCCCAGTGAGAAATGTTTCATCCCCACCAGGCCCGCCTCAAACGCTTGGTGTCAGCCCACAAAGTCACTGTTGATGGGGCACTATTAGTCAAGGCCATAATTCCCAAAGCGAAGGCGCCCCTGGATTCATGCTGCTGCGTCTATCACCACCGCAGTATTGAAGATCGGCATGAATGCACCTGCTTAGTAAGCACTGCTTCTAATTCGTTGCTTCCTAATCCAAAGGCATGCGAGCGGGGCTGAGTGACCGTGGTTAGAAAAGTTGACTCAGACCTAGCCAAGTGACCATGGTATGATGCACGCCTGTGACTGATCTGGGGATGAGCGGCTAACCACTTGATTCATACAGCGGTTCTGAGGGGCTTGCTGTAACGTCTTGTCCAATGAAGAAGGAGCGTGCCGCGGGGGCTATTGAAGAATCCTGACCGAGACTTGGTGTGACCTAGGTACCGTCACGGACCGGAATGTGCACAATGCATGTGGATTACCACGCATTGGAAAGCATGCACCCCTCTTGTTTTTTCTATAAAAGGCTTGACCGCGATACTGTTGCCAACGAATCGTTAAGAGGATGGCCAAGGGGGTGTAACACCGAGAGTATTGAATTTCCAGAGGCCACCTGGTTTGAAAGGTTGTGAGGCACGTACACAGAAATACTTGTGCCCGAATGTTAAGGCCAAGGAAACCGCCCATCAACAAAGCCCATAGTTTAATCGAGAAACAATGTTGAACAATAAGCGGGGCCAGTTCATTGCGCGCGCAGAAAAATGGACGTGTCATGCACATACCAATCCTCGCGTACTCAGTGGTTACGCCAACATGACTATTAGGGATCAGGCAAGTTTCCAACAATCAAGATCGGGTTTCCTTGCCGGCTTAGAAAAAGATCATGAGCTGTTTCAGTGTCTCTAAGCCATTGGTGTATTATTACCAAGATACACAAAGCCCGCAAGAACTCTTTACCTGTGTTTGAAGCAACCAAACTGAGAACCCCAGTTTTTGAGGCAGACCCCTGACAGTTGCATCAACATACGAAAGGCCCTGAATGGAAAAAAGTAGCTCTCTGGCGATTTCGGGGCCGTATTCGCAGTATGTGGGATTCACCAGAGGAATTACTTGAGGATTTCCAGTCTTGAGGAAAAAAAGTCGCTGATCTGCTTGATAAGTAGCCAGGGAACGGGGATCAGGAATATTCAGTATGCATGGAAGGAAATATTACTTCAAGCAGCTTTCTTGAAACTGGAACTCACGCCAGCATTTCCATCCCTTTAATTTATGCCTCGGTGAATCTCATATCTTCGCTACAATAACCATGCGGGAAATCTGTTACTTAATGACCAAACCTTTATCTGGGGAATTCTAATGGCAATTATCATCGAGAGGGAGTAGAAAAGGCGCAGGAAGAGATTTACAGAGAATATCTGAGAATAGTCTAAACAAACGCAACTCTTGGACGAAGCACACGGCGAGAACATGAGTTAATAATTATGGGAAGCAGATAATGCCCAACCGGAGCAGACAGGTAGAGCATCACTTTTGCGTCTCCGAACCGGGTCGAGCACAAATATTTATGACCTTTAGACAACGAACTGGAAGGTGAAAGAGCAATTAATCGCCCGTATCAATGATTTGGCGTTTATTGGGCAACGGGACAGACGATCCGACGATTTCCAAATTTTGGTTGACTGAGTACAGGCGGATCCAAACCGGCGACGATGATTTTGGCTCCACGCGCAGCAGTGACCACAAAAGAGAGAATTAGGGCGGAAATAATCATGGCTGTTGAGGTTTTACCGGCAGCTTGCCCCTTTTAGACACGAATCTGTCGCTTTGACGCCAGAAAAAGGCACTACTTATGAAGGAATTATCCCCAATTAGACTAGAGGGACGGTACCAGAGCCTTAGTGTTCGAATTTCGTGCATTTATCCGCAGAAGTGCTTATGCAAAAACACCAGCTCCAAAATACAGTCTGCTTGAAACTTTGCGAGCTCATCATGATCAATAACCTCGCCTACATGGCATTCTACCTTATCAGCCATGTCATTGCCGAATGTCTCCACACTAGAAGGAAAACCTGACACTTAAAAAAGATTCTTGATGTTGATCATCTCTTCGGTGAAATGCTAGGTCTACTTACGACAGAAGTCAAGAAAGCGAGAAATCATTTCATAAGTTTTGGCACCAGCATTATGAAGTGTTTATTGTTTTTGATAAATGGCGGCCAGGTGTTCGAAAAAGGGTCCTAAACAAGAAGCTGTCTCCACCTTCAATACTCCACTCTTTATTCTTTCCTAAGGTGCAAATTTTAAGTGACTCACTCTTAAAGTAAAGAGGCCTTATAGGAAAAACCAAGAGCGTGATCGATGAATTCTGGGGCTATTTCTGCTTAGAAGTGGCGGTGTTATTCGGGAATTTTAGGAATACTCTCAAAACGAGCACCTTTTCCCAACAACATGACCAGATTTACTTCTCCTCTCAGATTCGAGAAAGGCCTATGCCACCGGAAAGATCTCAGAATTAAACAAAAGGCATTAATGAATCAAGCCGGCAATTTATCAAAGAAACAGATCAGAAAACAAAATCAAAAAATCAGTTTAATCGAAACCAATACAAACAACACCCCATATTCTAGTGATGGTCGCACCCCAAGCTGCTCACAATGGCTCTGTTGATAATGTTTTGTATACTGATTACTATAGCTTTGGCTCAGCCCTACAATCAAATTGTGCTCCATTGACCTGCTGGAGATGTGCAGCAACTTGAATTCAAGTGATACCATAAAATAAACACATTTAGTCAACGTTTTGGGGTCATGCTTATTGGATCAATCTGTTTATTTGATGCTGCAAGTGAAGGAACATGGATTTTAAATCTTTGAAGAATGAATGCTTGATGAGTGGCCGGCCACGTCTTGCAGAGAAACCCACATAACTAGCTAGAATTGTGAAGTAGAGAAAGGTTCCGAGGCTCGCTATATCCCAAAATTGAAGAACAGACGAGCAGACAAACAGACTATAGTACAATGGGCAGACTCATAGACCAAAAAACTATGCTGCAGACTGCTATAGCTGCTCATACAAAAGAATTGACTGCAGTGCAGGCTAACAGATTATGGCAATAATGTCACACGACGATGCACAACAACCTTTTCAACAGTTGGTGTCTTTTCCGTGCCAGAAGAAATTTCTGAGTAATCCTAGATCTTGGGTTGGGTAGTCGCGCGATGCCCGTGGACAAGCTACGAAAGCCACGCTTTTGCAGCGAGTGTCGTTGCAAAATCATGGCTGCAAAATCATGCCCACCATGCACTCCTGTCCAGTTTTTGCGCGGTCAACCTGCTCTTAACACGGCCCGCTCAGAGGCACGTGGGAATTTAAGCCAAGCGCCGCGCTTTAACCGTTCAACATTGCACGCAGCTGAGAATGACCCTCAAACAAGTTTGGTTGGGCAGAAGCAGCGCCTTCGCAGACGTTGCGCGAAACAAACATTCGGGCGCCCTTTTCTCACCGTCTTCAAACATCTTCCACTATCCTCGTCTTTTGAACACAGTCCTTTCAACATCATCATCGTTCCACAATCATTACCCAAACACAGTTCTTCCTTTTCAATTTCAGCCACTTGTGCTGGTCGTTTCTGGACTTGCACCGTCTTCTTCTAACGACCTTGTTCTTGCCATAGTCAAAAAAACAGAAAATGGTTAGGGAATAGGCCTTACCGCCTGCGTTGCCACCTGAAAAAGCTGCCTACCCCCGAACGTTGTCACTTGAGGCACCAAAGCCTGAAACAAGCTACCGAGCGAATCAACCTTTTTTCGAATAGAAGTGCGCGCCAGACACTCGCCAGGAACTTTTCACCTATCACGTGGTATGTCCAGAGCGCACACCCCGAAGCTTGTGTATACTGACTTGGATGTGTTGGCTCTTTTCGCCTGGTGTTACTGCTGGACAAGTTGTCAGGTCTGGAGTATACGGGATTTAAGCATCGCCCTGCTATTCAGCAGGAGTCTGACTAGTACCGCTGCTTTTCAATGGGCCAGCAGCCTGGCATATTTCTCCCGAGTTGCCCTGCACATCATTCCTCTTGCCAGGTTTGAGCGGAAGTGCACAGTATAAAGCGGCCCGAATTGGAGAGCTTCAGAAAAACCTTTTAGAAAGTCACCCACTAAGCTTTAACGAGTGCTTGAAATTTCCGGGTATGAAGAGGCGACTCCGAAAATTCTATTTCGGCACTCGGGGCGCTGCCTACGTGAGCTCAATTCAGGTCTGGCACTGAAACTGCCTGAGAAATTCAAAGATTTCAGTGAATGTTGCGCGGAGCTGGAACTTCCAGTTCTTTTTTGAGACCCATTCTTGTGCGGGACTTGAATGATGTGCAGGTTGAGAACATGACTCATGGTTAGGTGATCGATGTGGACCGGTGAACCCTTACTCACTAAACGAAAATGTTGCAACTAGCGACAGCTTGATGGCGTCAACCAGATAACGTATCCCGGTGATCTTGAATGAGAATGTTGAAGTGGAGTATTAGGATGGGTGAAGTCAAAGCCTGATAGTAATGAGGCTGCCATGTGCTCACTTCAATGATTTTGCTTCCAGCTATCTGCAAGTCCTGGACTTAATCAGAGCCGTTCAATCCAAACAGAGACCAAAACAATGAAAGGCAAATCCACATACAGGTTAAAAAGTTTCTGCTCGACAAACGACATCGGACAATTGACTGCTTGAGATTTATGGATGTACTGGTACCACCGCTGAATTGGTCCGAGACCGCATTAGATCAAACTAACAAAACAATCGGTCAGTCTTAATCAACTGAAAATTTGGGAAACAGACTTCTCCTGCCATGACTAGTGGAGCTATTAAATCTGCTGTTGAGGTATGCATGGTCTCCGAGGGTGGGCTTTCATAATCAAATTCGACCACCCGGGGCGACGACATGAATGATGCCCTTGGCTGAAAGTTTTGTGAGTTGGTAGTATAATTCCCGACCCTGGGATTTTCGCCTGAGGTTAAAGAAGGCTAGTGGAGTAGTGCAGTAGTGCCGTAACTAGTAGACTAGTAGAGTGTGCAGTGGTAAAGAGAAGAGTACTAGAGTAGTAGAGTAGAGTATAGAGTAAAGTTGTAGATCAAGTGGCTAGTGGCAGAGAAGTAGAGTCAATATACAGTCCACTGTGAAACACGTGACGGCGCACTGCGTCCCTTCTTAATGGAAGTGGCGCATGTTACCTATCGACGCTACCGTACCCACATGCTTTCCCCCCTTCAATACACCGTGCTTACTGCAAACGTCGCGGTTTTACTTTAATGGAAGGGGTCCTTGAGCTGTCTAGTTTGCGGAGGGTATCAAAGCCCAGGACAATCCATGACCTTAAAAGGGACTGGCCGAGCAATTCCAGAGGTCCGCCTGGGTAAGTCACAGCAGTGCTTCATTTGCTCACAGAACATAGAGACCGCACCGCGTTAGGGTGATCCAGAGGCCGCGCCCAGCCACACCCTTCCATTCCGCTTTAGGAGCAGCGCAGGGACGATTCTGCCGGACGCGCGGGTCTAAATAGGCAATAGGCCTTCCATGCAGAAAAGCCGCAGAAGCATTCCGCTTCCGGGTACATAGCAGGCGTGCGTTGGCAGGTCCGTGTCCTTAAAATTTTGTTGGCATTCTGGCCGTGAATGCAAATAACCGGGCACCAAGCGAAGCGTGGTTGAGTGGCCTCAGACTACTTTACATGGCCCTCGCGCTCGCACGGCGCCTGATACACACAACGAGATTGATCAAAGGGCTCACGCACGCAGGCAGCAAAGATGGGTTACACCAAACTAGCTTATCCGTGGCTTCCCCTGAAGGCGTAAAGGCTAGGAAAATAATGTACACTAACAGGTAGGATCAAAGTAAGCTTGAATAAAATGAAGTTAAGCTAAGTAAAATAGTTCAATCTAAGTTGATTCGGGTAGAATTGGGATAAAACTACCAGGATTAGGCAAAATGGGTCAAAAAGGTTGGGGCGAGTTAGGTAAATGACTTGAATTAAATGAGTCAAACTAAATGGGTTAAATTGAAAGAATCGGATGGGACGAGCTCAATTGAATGAGTAAATTAAGTGTAGTAATTAAGTCGACTGCATCAAGTTAACATTGTTCACTTAGGGTTCATACTTAATGGTTCACTTAAGAAAACATACTTGAGCATACTTCTGGTCATGTGCGCGCGACAGTCGCAACACTGCGTCATATGGGCCACATCAAGAGCGGTTTTTTAGAACCCGCGCGTCTTCGTCCCCTACCTTATACAGGCTCCACTTAACCATCTTGGCCGTGAAAGGCCAGGCTCGCATCTCTTCCGATTGCATGCCTCCTAACAAGCATGTAGCGGCCACGCTAGTGCTGGTCCCAACTGGGATTCCACATATTGGTATAGGTCTTGAAATCGACCACTAGCATGATCCACTTCATGTATACTGCACGCTGTTTCAGATCCTCAAGGACAACAACCACGGTCATAGTCCCGATTGCCACCACCATCACATGACTCGGTGGGGAATGATGCATACTTTTCTAAAACGAGGGGGCTCAGACCTCGGGGAATTTGACGCTGGAGGCTTGACCAGGCATCGCCTTCACACCCAAAATAACCATACTGAGCCTTTTGCCTGCTTCTTGATGCTTTCTTCGAACCAACATTGATGCCATTGTCTGTAGTGGAGCCATATGGTGCAGCCGTTTTCGTGTAGATGATTTGAGTCTTTACACAACATTGCTGACGATTCTCTGATGCAGGCTGTCAAAGATGGAATTATTCCAAACAATGGGACTTTCATCCACCTTCAGTATCACCGTTGAGCCTTCAGTACCGTCATTGAATTTTAATAGGGCTTGGCGACTCATCCTCCGGACGATCCCGCACAGAAGTCTCCACGGGTCCGTAAAGAGTCGGTTTGGTGTTTCCAAGCAAATACGTCCATTCGACTTCTCATCGAGCAAACAACCAGGTGCATGCGCTTGAAGATCCCCGGACCAATTTGCGGCTGCGCGGTAGCTCTAGAGGTAAGCCCAAGGATTTCGCGAGGCGACATTATGATGACCTTCCTACGCGTCTCAGAAGAAGGGGGTGTAACAAGGGCCCGTTGGTTACGCAGGAGGTGGTTGGAAAAGCCAGAAGGCCTAGTAAATGCTTGCTTGAAACACTTCCATCTCTGGGCAAGCGGTGGCCAAGAACAGATTACCCCCAATAATGGAATGAATGCAGGATATGCGCAAGAACCTAGCTACTTGAAGTTAAGGCCAAGAACAACCACGTGGATTCCCAGAAGCAGGGCCTATTTGCGGCGAACTTCACTTTACGATTGGGTCTTTCTTTGCTGGACTAGACTGGGGATTGATGTGCACCAATCCGGCACGCCATGGGAAAATGGAAACAATGACTGGACAAGATACATGTGTGCGCGCACGCATTGATCAATAGTCCAGCAGACAATCCACTTTACTTACAGTACATAGACGTCCATGCAGCCTTCCGGTACTCTGCATAAATAATCGTAAATTCAAATCCAGTAACCTCTACCGAGCAGATCGTAATCCCTGAGATACAACTCTGAAGCAAACGCTATCCAATCATGTTTCATTTTCGCGCGCATCGGATCTCATCGCCTTTAATGCATCACATCTCGTCATCTCCTGCATCAGATCCTACGGTTCTCTGCAGTTCTCTACAGATTGCTACCGATCACTGCAGATCCCACAGTTCTCTACAGTTCTCTAAAGACCACCACCGATCACTCCATATCCCTGTATTACATCACACCCGCTACAACGGCCGACTTTTCAGTCCCATGCATCAACCAATGCGTTCTACACAGTGCAACCCAATCAGTCAAACGTGGCGCGCTGGTGGTGTGCCTGCAATTGCCAAGCCCAGCATCGGCGGCGCGCGCTCGGCACCATCTGCCGCCTCGTCGGAGATACCAAGAGGGTCCCGGCACGGCCACACGTGCCATCGCACCCAAACAATTTTAGCTCGCTTTACGCGCAGATTCCGTCCCAGCCCCGTTGCAGCTTCGAAGGCCCTGCTCAGCTAAGCGACTATTTTTAGTCCCCCGATCTAGACGGGCTCGACCCACCCGTTTCGTCCCTGCAACCAGTTGCGGAGTTCAACTATCCCTTTATCTTATTACCATACATTCCTTACCCCCACTTAAACTTTGTAGTCGTTTGCGTAATGTCCTTCCAGCATATGCTGACTTTGTCTGTCCTGAAAACCGTGCACTGACCACCGCCTCCGCACACCAGACACAGGGTCCTCTTTGCTTTTCATCTGAAACCACCTTTTGGCTTAGAGACTTTCTTTTTTGATTTTTTTTTTTCACTCTGTACTTTCACTCTTTTGAATTTTTTTTCTCTTCACTTTTCTCCTTCCGCTTTTACCTGCTCCTTCCTTTTTCCTCTTTTGCACTGCTGGCATACGAAACTCCCCTGCTGTGTTTTACGAAAGTTACAGACCAGCGGGTCAGAATGGTTCACACCGGCAAATCTAAACAAACAAACGATTCAACAGTTCTACCTCCCCATGCAACTTTCCAACCAACCTTGATTGGAAATCCGCATTCGGAAAACCTGACTCGGGAGACCGGCCACATATTCACTACACTTTTGGGTCTTTGAGTACCATTTAGACTTGATACGGACGTAAATGAGCTAGCCTGTACAGGAACCTGCACAGAACGTATGTGGTGTATTGCTTGTTTTCGCTAGCGTCATTTGAATTGTTTTTCCCCTTAATGTTCAAACTGCCTTCTTGGTTGGAACAATTCAGACTCCCTGGTTTGAGTAGTCTTGAAAGAGACTCCACTCATCTGACCTTAACCTGCTTCCTTGTCTGTCGACGTGCATCACTCTTCCTGTACGCACTAATTCGTCATGCTGACATCGTGTGAGCCGCGTCGGCCTCGGTGGAAGCGTATGTCCGTCGCGCACACATCTCTTCCCAAAACATCAGACGGAGCCGGC
>WFIW01000028.1:0-163714 GCA_009756535.1 Metschnikowia sp. UFMG-CM-y6306 | reverse complement strand
TATATAAGTTTGGATGATCCCCCTTGTTTTAGGGATCATCAACGAATACACCTTCTCTTAAGTACTTGACGCTGAAAACAACTACAAAAGAACATAACAATAAATTATTAAAATATAAATCAGATCCAATTCTTAGAGTTTACATGTACATTGTTTCGGCGCCCTTGCCGTGTAAGTCCAAGCAGTGAGGTCGAGAAACTCGCTTTGCTGTTTCAAAATAAGGTAGCTTATCCGTTGCCCATATTTCGAAGGCATCATTCTGAGGCATCTATCATGAGGCTTTTCAGGTTTGCGACCGCCGCGAGTATGCTTAGTATCCTCAAAAACCTTGTGCTCTTGAGAATGTAGCAGAACTTCCGGTTAAGGCTGTGGAAGCGCTTGGCGTACAGGTATCATCAGGAGGTTGATCGAGAGACTGATTTCTTCAAGACCGGCAAAAACAGAGCACTCGACCATGAGGCCAAGGATGACCCGCAGCTTCACAGCGGCGAGGATAATGATAGCGACAATGACCAGAGCCCCGAAACTCTCACCATAATAAGTGCAGGGGATGCAGAGAAGTTCCCGAGCATAGCCGCCTGCCAAGTCGTCAGCTGTCGTTTCCATCTGTGGCAGAAGGGCTGACGTCTTCGCACAGCGATTCGAACATGAAAATCTCGCTGAATACGCTGGTAAACAATGTTTCATTAAAGGCGCTCGATCCAAGTGTTTATTGGCATCAGACTCCCATGTGGCAAGCCCAGCCCCGAGAGATTGCACCCGGTAACTTCACGAATGACCAGTTGGGTGCAGCACCTTTGGGGACATTGAGCTCAAACACGGCGGATGTGAATCAGGAATTTGAGGGCTTCACTGCGTCATCGAGTTTATTCCGATCGGCACCCATCGTCATGTCTTTGGCTTTTTGGTCCTCCGCTTGTTTACTGCAGGTAGCCGGTTCCTCCCCTTCATCCGCTTTTGCTTATATTTTAATAAAAGCGTATTATTATTTTTTACATTAATTAAAAATATAAAGAATAGAAAATACGTAAAAATATTCAAGGCAAAAAAATCACTTTAGTGACTCATCTGCCGGACTTTTGGAACTTGAAGAGCATCTCGGGTAGGTTGCTTGTGGGCTCCGGTGGTGGAATGAGTCACATGCATAGTGTTCTTGGAACCCCCAGGACTACCCCGTATATTAAGTAAAGTTAAATATAAAAGCTAAAAATAAAATTAATGAATAAGATTAAATTTTATAAGAAGTATAAAATAAAATATTAAATGAAAATATTAAATGAAAATAAAATATAAAAGTAATTAATTGATTTAAAAGGGGTTTTAGGGCAATAAAAATAGGGCATTTTATCGTATAAATAAATTGATGCTATATAATTCTTCATTACATGAGCAAATTCATCATCAAAGTTATTATAAAAGTCATGAAGGCGCCGAATTAGAAGGTGTGGGTGCTTGAGACCGCCGATCCCAACCGCCATATCAACCCTATTGACTCCAAGGTGTTTTGGGCGTTGCTCTTCGCCCAGATTGATACGGTCTTTGTAAGATTCTTGGCTAGTATTGGGGATACCGAGAGAACTTCACTTGAAAAAAACTTCAAATCATCTGCAAGCCAAGCCTATCGCTGGAGGCCAAGGATGCTTTGTTTGGTGCTCTCCAAACCGGAAAACAGGGTCCTTGGAAACGCACAATACTCGGCCTCACTTGGACTTCAAGTATTCCAACACGAATTTGTCCGTTGATTTGCCTTTGGGATCGACTCGGGGCTCCTCAAGTGGCGACTCGCTCGATGACTACTTCGGCGACTCGTCTTTTTAGTAGAGTGAGCCCGAAGTTTCCGTACTTGAAATGAATCTTATTGAATGACGTGGAGGCGGAACCCCAAGGAGGCAACAGTATTGTTTCACTTCTTCTGCGAGATTGGATGGCATAACTTCTTTTCAGGACCAAGTCAGAAACACGGTACAAGCTCATTCAACAGGATATCCCCACCTGGTATTGTTAGGGTTTTGCACGCCACCTTATTTTCTGTTGAACGATCCTGTATTGAGTTTACTGAATCCAAGGAGTCACCATCTTTGAAGTAGAGATAGCGGCTTGATGAGATTCACACAAAAACCAATATCGATACGAGTGACTAAGTGGTCAGGGCATTGGCAATTCCAAAAGTGGATTTAGTTCCAACCAGTGTGTCTAACCCATCACTTGAGTGAGGTTCATCCAAGGGCACCTGGATACTCTTTATGATGTCCGCTTCTAACTACGTCCATGCTGGGTTTTGGACGTAGCTCAAGGTTAAAACCTTCAAGGCTAGACCGCCTGTTTCCAGAGATTTATGAATACATGTATCAAGAGAGTCGCCACTTTCTTGTTATTTCAGTACCAACCGTGAAAAGGCTTCCTGGCAAACTTTCAAGCTAACTTGGTCCATGCAAACCCACATTTCTCTAATGCTCCCTTTGGTTTAGATTCAGAACTAGGTGTTTCACTTTCAGATGATTCATGTTCAATTGAGTTAATCTCAGGCTGTTCCGCATTGGTGGCTCCTTCACCCATGCAGGTCTCATGGCCAAACATGTATTCATCTCTTCCTGAATCATCCCGTTAATTGAAGTCACATGGATCACCGTGTTCATGTGCTGTTGCCCTCTCCTCCATTGAAACCGCTTCTATTCTCCTGTCGCCCATTTCTCCCACCACTGCAGCCGAAATCCCAGAAACTGCCCAAATTTACTCAATCAACTGTTTACTGATTGACTCCTCTAAACGCTTACTTGATAATCACATATACAATTCTATACTTGTCAGGTTCGAGTTGGGCGTAAGGACTTAAGAGACATGTATTTGTTGATGATCCGTAAAACTAAGGGGAACCACCCGAGTTATATAGTAATGTCGGCCACGACTTGCGCCTCCGTATTCGGGCGATAGCGCCTTAATCGGGCTAGTCGTGCCGAGTGGTCCACCGGATAAGCCTCCTCGAGAAAAGGGCTTATCGGTCTAGAACTCGGAGAAAGGAACCAGAACGTTTCGGACTGAGCCTGGAGGCAAGGTCCGACCCACCGCGTCTAGCCGCACATCCCAACTGAGCACCTATGGGTAGCACACTACCCATGGGGAGTCTAACAATATTTAATACAAAAGAATAGGTTGATAATAGAGTTTAGATGATATAGATATTGGTACAGGTATGGCTAAAGTTTCATGACCTCGTTTGTTGAAGTCATGTCCCAAATATCGGACCGTAGATAAAATGCAATTAACAACCAATTTACCGTTAATTTAATAAATATTTACTTTTCAGTATATAAAATTCACTATCTTTGCAATTAGAATCATCAAGATAAAATCAACTTAATATCAACAAAAGCATCATGAACAGAAGACTTCCCATCTAGTTGTGGCTCATAACCTAATCTCCCTTCTGAATCCATCCAATAAGCTTTATATCAAAGTCGCTTCTGGTATCAATTTTCTCCACAATTAGAAATCAATTGTTAATTTTCACAAAATTGGCCTGTTAAACCACACTGACCCCATTCACTACAACTCGCTTTGTTAGACATTCAGGCGGAGTCACCAGATATTCGTGATATCCTGCATATAATGGAGAGAGTACTCAAAATTAGATTGATTAACCTATTAGTCTGATTAATTGACTGTTCACTATGGTGTTGATGCTATATATCGTATTAATGTTATATATTGTGTACTGGTATTATTATTAGTACCTTGATCACCAAACTGTAGGGATTCCTTTTCTGGTGACCAGGTTTTCTGCCACATAGTATACATTCGTAGGACTTTCTTCCATCGCGTCCCACTTGCAACAACACTGGGCCGTTGTCCGGGATTCCATACAGGTGTTGGCGACCTGAATATCATCCGGTCAACAAACGTGGGAAAGAATTCTAGCAGCATCACGTCATGAACTCCGAGTCCCCAACATCACGTCGCGGTGCCCAGTCAGTCTGTTCATCGGTACGTAGGCTGCTTTTTGTTCCATTTTGAATTCTGAGAGAAAAGGTGTCCTTTCTTCACAAAGGTAGCAGGTCGCCTTCAGAAATTCGCACTCCCAGCTTCAAACAATTCCTTTCCTGACGCCCGTTAGTGGCACCCTTCAAGATGTACTCTCAACTGGTCAAGAAAACGTTGGCCCCTGTTGTGCGACCAGTCCTGGGTGGGAAATACAAGCGTCTCGTGCCTCAAGCACCTGCTCAAGGCCTTGATTATATGCTTAGCCTCATATCCATCTTCAAGGAGACACATGAAGTATTGCACTGCCATATGAGCACGCAAGGGCAATGTGTTGAACTTTTCAGAGCTCTCCTTGTGACAGTGCTCTGCAAGATACACATAGCACTCCCATTTTTTTTCGCTTGGTTGAAATGCTTCGAAGAACCGCCGCAAATCACCAGTTGTTTGAGTAGTGATGAATCTCGTGTAGATTTCAGACGACATATGTCTTTTCGCAAGCTGGAGGATATCTTTCTGCACGTTCTTGAGGTAGTTCACAGTAAGGGCTTGAGCGTCAGGTGTCATGGGCTGTGGCTTGTCCTCTAAGATCTCCGCCACTCTGTCCACGCCTTCATAGTAGACCCAAATGTATTCATGTTCCGGGAAGTTTTCCAATGCTCTCACAAACTCCGCTTCAAAAATCGTAGCCTTCGCTAACACTTCGAGACGGTATGGAAGTTCCATTTCCGACATCACCAGCGTAGGGCCCATCACCTGACGGGAGTTGTGAAGGACGCTCCAATATTGTGGTGTAGTCACCAAGTTGTCCGCTAACAACTTCTTTAATTCTGGAACTTCGGTAGCCATCTTGGTTGCTGTATTCCTGCTCGCCTCGGGGTCTGATTCCTTACCCTCTACCTTGGGGCGGCATCCTTAAATATTAAAGGGGCCATCACTGCCGCGTAGGGCTGCGCCAGTTGAACTGTGATGTGCGAGCCTGTATATGAGACTACCTGGATGCAGTCCACAGATTGTGTGCACACTACTGTATGGAGGATGCATAGGTGAAACATTCACACAGTTCAGGTGCAGCTGAAACAACCGCAGATGCAAGCATGTGGTAGACGTTATGCGGTTCCGAGCTCTTGTCTGGGGAAGGAAGTCCGGCAAGATATTCAGTGAGGATGCCCGGTTTGAGGGGCATCGATTATGGGTTAGTGATCCTAGTCTAGTAGATACGGAGAGGAATAGACATGGCCAGACACCACTAGAATCATTGGGACACTGATGACACTGGTCGGGGTTATATGCAGGGAGCTCACATCTCAACAGCGCCGTCGTCATGGCAACAGGTCATTGCAACCGCTCAATCAGGAGTCATTGTCTTTAAGTAGGCTCTTGTGCATAGAGTGTGCACAGACTTTGGTCGTCTCTTCAACCCTTGCCTTATCGTGCAGTCAGGCGAACATGCAGTGTCTGCAGGGCACTACCCATGTTCCAACCTAAGTACTACCTTCGTGTTCCGGTATAAGCATGTATCAGCTCTAGTCCAGGCAATCAGCAGGCACTGTCAAATGAGGATGATTTAATGAGCCCCTTGATAATTTAGGTACAATTACGGGAACAGAATGAGACACATACAGGAACATAATATCCGAGAGGACATTCTGATTGCAGGATGTCAATACAGCACGAAGACGTGTCTCGGTGCCAAGCTCTGTGTTTAGACGAGCGAGTAACAGAAGCAATGAATAAAGAAGCGGGAGGCGGACGAGGCTGTGTCAATGCAGTCCCCCATTGAAACTATAAAGCCGGGAAGTCTCGGTTCAGAAAAGGCATCACCCGAAATGGTTCGTAGTACCATTGACCATAAGAAATACGGCATGACCACGGAAGTGCCGATTAGAGAATTTTCCGAAAGAAGATGCCGAATGGAGATGCCGAATGAAGATGCCGAATGGAGATGCCGAATGAAGATGCCGAATGGAGATGCCGAATGAAGAGGCCGAATGGAGATGCCGAATGAAGAGGCCGAATGAAGAGGCCGAATGAAGAGGCCGAATGAAGAGGCCGAATGAAGATGCCGATAAGACAAGTTGCACAGAACTTGATAGCTACACCACACTATGGGCGAGGACACAGTCCCGGCAAAATGCACATACCCTATAACATTGTGGTAAAAAAGGGTAACTTATTAAATGCTTCTGCAAATGTGGACATTCAGATGTTTTCGACAACACGTCTCTCGATTAGCACCCGTACATATATAAGTTATGAGGTTATAATATACAAATATGTAATTATATATTCCTCCGAATGATAGAGATACACTTGAAAAGTATCATGTATGGGCGATACCGGCCCTACCAATGATTCATCCTTAGTAAATTGATGTATAGAATAAGAAATATGGGCCGAAGGGGGGGAAAAAGGGGATATACTATTTAGATAAAAGTACGGAGAAAAAATAAATAAGGTATAATAAATCAATAGATATGATTCAAGCTTATGTTTTCTGTATTTGATTTAGTGGTTATTCAAAAGACGCTATTTACTTACGTTAAATTTATTATTATATGGTTTATTATATACCTATATAAAAATATATTCTTCTACTCTTTAAAATAAAATATGGCCCGCCGGCCTATTAGG
The DNA here is from genome assembly GCA_009756535.1 of Metschnikowia sp. UFMG-CM-y6306. Lineage (NCBI taxonomy): Eukaryota > Fungi > Ascomycota > Pichiomycetes > Serinales > Metschnikowiaceae > Metschnikowia > Metschnikowia sp. UFMG-CM-y6306. The sequence goes on along the minus strand of WFIW01000028.1, from coordinate 157,105 downwards.
ATGTTTAGTATGAAGTCGAGAAAAGGCTTTCCTGATGTGTGAATACAAGGTAATAGACATCACAATAAGCTGAGAATCATATTATGACGGTACCCCCGCTGTCCGAAAAACACATGGCTACTCCATTTTTCGATGTGTCTAACTCATAACCAAGCAGAGGCCCCTACTCAACCACCGAATCGCTAAAATGGAATCAATCAATTTAAAACCTGCTCTATTACCATAATTGGAAGAATTTTGTTCGATATACTTTCTTCGAGCACTGGTATCCATAGGTGCAACGTCAAGCACCGAGAGATGAGGTCATTGTTGGAACCCGGAAACTCGGGGCAAGCTTGTATAGATGAAAAGTGACCGGGCCGCGTGGGGCCTGTGCCTGAGAAACCACGACCTTGCGTTCGAGTAAACCACGGCACCTGATAGGAACAGTGCCGCCTCCTAGGCCTCGGAGATAAGCGCCGGGATGACGCCTTTCTCCGGTGGAGTATCGACGGTTTCACCTAGCCGCACGTCGCAGGTTAATTGTGTATCCATGCGTAGCACCCGTGGAGGACTAACCAGTACGACGCTCCAGGTTCTTGCAGGGCGTGAGGACCAAGAGAATGATGTATTGTTGAAGATGTGTATTGTTGAATATTGTTGAAGATGTGTTTGTTGAAGATGCGTAAACAGGGAGAGTGGAATTCTTTATCTATAGGAAAGTGTCGTATAAACCCCCAACCATGGATGCAGGTTTTAGCTAGTCGGAGGCTATTCTAGTTTATACTGGCACTCAATCATGCATTTGACATGACCTGATTATCCTCCTGAAATCAACCGTCCTTTAAATCAACATGCCAAAATCTACTTTCTTTTCATCAATAGATCCTGTACAGAACCAGAATCTATCCATAGTCACCGAATCCACCACTTCTGCGTTAGCCAGTATCAAACGAACTTTATTTCTTGAACTTTTCTTCGCTTGTACTTCAACATCTTCTATTCACTCCGATGGATTCAGAATTGGGGTACCGCAATTAGTTTCTTAGACCTTTGCACTGCAAGACATTCTTCCATACCCTACAATGTTGTAGTACAATGAAGTAAACCACATGATGTATTCTATTAACTAGGCTTTGTCGTTAGTTGAGGAAAGGCCATAGTCAGTATACATCGATAGAGGGTTGTCGATTCTTTCGCAAGCCAAGCCAGAAGTCAAGCTAGAGTCTGCCATGGGAGATACATTCGTTGATGATTCCCTAACAGGGCAACACCCCGTTATATGGAAAGGTTGCCTGAAGTCCTGGACTCCGTGCAGGTCACTCTGGTTGGCACTCGATTACCCGGCACACCCGAGGTTGGTGATTGCTGTGGGTTCGAGGAAGTGCCTGGGGTTCGAGGAAGTGCCTGGGGTTCGAGGAAGTGCCTGGGGTTCGAAGAAGTGCCTGGGGTTCGAAGGAGTGCCTGTGGAATGGACGCCACTCGCGAGTGTATCACCCGCTCGCATGGACCCGAGGCACAACTCTTCCTTCACTCTGTCCTGGACGTCTTTCTTCCTTGGGTAGGGCCTGTACCCAAATCCTCACAATAACCGCCGGCTTCTTTCCCTGTGGCAGTCAATACCATATAATCTGCCTCGAGCGTGCTTGATGTGACCAAGCTTTGTTTATTGGACCATATTGGATTGGCCCTGCGTCCATGAAGCCTGGTTGTCTTTCTGTTCTCAATCGTGAATGCATGTAGTGTCGCTGCCATCTGAATCTCGGGTCTTGGCGATGCCAATGAGCCAACTCGACTCTCCCTAACATGTTTTTGAGCTGCAAGAGGTCGGCATCAGTCGCTGGTCTCGGATTGATTGGCTTACTCAGACTCCTGGCGACTTATGCTTGCTAGCCAATTGAATGGAGGAGCTCCTGGTAAACCTTGATCCATCTCTCGCCCAATAGCTTATTCTCCTTGTTCTGATTGTATTTCATTGGCACGCCCTGGCTTATTAGGAAGGAACACCTTGAAGTAGCCGGGGCCTTCGATGAAGTTTCTGGCGACCGCAGAATTTCACTCTGGAGATCCTTAACATGGTCTTTGCCTCATGTCCAAGTGTTTCTTAAACTGCCCCATCCTTGTCATCATGGAATATGATTCTCGATTGGAAACGAATGACTCGTTCCTTCTTTTGTACTCGCCCCGTGGCGCTTCAACAGTCGTTTAGAACTTCGCGGCCAGGACTTGGAAACCCAGTATTCTTCAAATGAAAGCACCGGGAATGGCAATGTCGTGATTAGAGACACCAAGGAGCCACACTCCGATTACCGGAGCCTAGGCCATCACACGGAGACAAGTGGCAGAAAAGGACACGCAAGGCCAGATCTGCACCAACACCCAGGTCTCACCAAGTAGCTGGGTACCACCAAGAGCCAGGTCGCCAGGTCGTCAAAATGCACCTCTGTTCCGCAAGTCGTAGATCTTCCTCTCAATCTCCCGGGGAGTCCGGTCCAAACTGCCCGCCACCTTCACCTTGGTTGCCTGGTCCAAGCGGTAGAAAAGTTCCACGAAGTCGCCGTCAACGACATTCTGCGCCGGGTTGTAGTAGCCCCGGAACTTGAGGTGGTGGCGCCCCACCAAGTTGAGCCTGTGCAGCGCGTCCAGCTCGCTGTCAGGGTCCAAAGCCTCTCTCATGAGCGTCTCGAGCCTCGCCATCATCTTGGCCTCCTGCACCGTGGCCATGGGCACGAACACACCCACCGAGCCCTGGAGCCCGGTGTACACCACGCTTTCCACGCCGCCCTGCACAAAGGAGCCCTTGCTGAAAGAGGTGGGCACGTCCTGGATGTGGAACTCACACGCCTTGCTGAGCCGGTCGCCAGCGCCGCCCAAGAACTCGTCTTGGAACTGCGAGAGCACGTTCCCATTGAAGTCCCGTGCACACGCCTCCGGAATGCGGCTCACGCTCACATTCCCAAACTTGTCGCCCGCAATAACCGTCCGGCTGTCCAAACTTGCGAGCGCTGTGATTTGCCGGGGCACAATGTCGTTGATGAGAGGCACGAATTGCTGCGTTCCGCCATCGAACCGCACGTAGCTGACCGACGCCTGTCCGTCTCCCACCACCACTGTGTCCCCACCCAAGTATATGAGGTGATTGGCCCGGTGAAGATATTGGATTTTGCTGACGCTTTTCTGAAGAAGCTGCTTGCGGCCCATCTCATACATCCGGAGCCGCTTGTGCAGCGCCACGACAATGCGTCCACACGAGAACTCGCTCATAGCCGTGACCATCGCCTCCACCTTGGTCTTGTGAAGAAGCTGCAACCGGCCATCTACCAAGTCGAATGTGTAGATGTAGTTTGCCGAAGCGGTCGACGGGTGGCCCCGCAAGTCCTTGCTGGCGGCCACCATCACGTGCCCCCGCCCGTCGCCGCTGAGGGCCACTGCACACTCATTGTTTTCGAGCTCGATGCTCTGCACAACCTCCTGCCTGGCCTGGTCCACCACCTGAATGCACGAGGCCCAGCGGCCCTCTTCTCTCCGGTAGCCAAACGCATCGAAGTACTCCTCGTCCACGGCATCGCACGCCGCCTCATCGAGGCCTGCGTACGGCAGCACCGTGCCTGGCTCGGATTCGATGATGAGCACCAACTTCTTGACCCGGGCCATTTTTTTTGGTTGATACCGCAACTTCACCTGCGAGATCTGGAACTCGGCGCTGGCATCAAACCCGCTTTCTCCACCCACCGTGAAGATCGTGAGGTTGTTGCCCTCTATGCCCACCATGCTTTGCATGCCAATGTCCTCGGAGAAGAACGACGACCCGCACGATATGTTGCAGTCAATCAATGGAGATAGGCGCAAGTTGCCGCTTTGGTCGAAATGGCCCACCCACGGCTTGGTGCAAATGGCCAAAATACCGGCTCGGGGCATGTTGGGCAACTTAAATGCACGGAGGTGCACAGGCTTGGCCCCCAAGTACTTCAGCCGTGTATCCGAGAGCTTGCCAGATATGCTATCCACAGTCACCCGCACGTACACGCCGTTATCCATGCCCATGTGAAGGAACAGCGAGCTCAAGAGAAGCGACCTGCACCCAAACGACAAGGCCTGGAGAGTCAACACCGCAAAGCAGTTGTGTGGGGCAAGAGACACCACCTGCACCGTTTGGTCCGACGACGCCACAGCAGCAAAGCGGCTCTTCTTTTCGACCCCGACATCCAACGCTATGGCGGTGATGGAGCCCTCCTCCACATGCATGCGCTCTTGGTATTCGATCAACTGATCGTCTTCCGGGTCAATTTCAAAGTAGCACACTTCGCGGTTGGAGAGCGCAATGATCACCTGCTCGTTGTTGCTGCTGCAGTGGAGAATGGTGATTCCCGCCGGCGGAAACCAGTCAGTATAGGAGGCTAGTTTAGCGGCGCCGTCTTCAACCACATGCCGGATGCTGCGGATTCCGTTGCGGTGGATCTGCACTAGCGACGACTGGCCCGTCTGCTGGACCCCGAGGGTGTACTGGTTCTTCACTAGCTCTGTTTCAGCCTCCTCCACCACTTCGCCCACTGAGAGGACCAGTGTAGTCTCATCACGTTCCGACGACAACACTAGGTACTGGTCCGTCACGGATTCACGGTAGAGCTTTGTGGTGTATATGGTGCTGGGCGTCAGTGGAAGCGGCGATGAAACAAGCAGGGTGACTGGATAACCGTGGGTGAGGGTTTTGAGGTAGGAATGCGAAGATAGCGTGAGCAAAGACGAGGGCGAGTCGGAAGACTGGTCGGTCAAGAGCTGCGCATCAAAGAGAGGCCCCAAGGAGGGCACAATGTCCACGAGGGCGAGGTTCTGGAGGCCAATGGGATCGAAGCTCTCGAACTGGTGCGGCACGTGGTCCCCAGATACGCAAGTGGTATCGTTGTTCTCACCCAAGGACTCGAACTGGTAGAAGAGCTTGTCATTTTGGAGCGTGTTGGCGTACAAGAAGCCGGACTTTAAGATGTTGAAGCTGGAGCACGCGGGCAAGGAGTCGAAGTAGGTGACGTGGAGCACCGGCCCCTCTGGGCTTCGAGAGGCGGTGAGTTTGAAAAGGTCACCGATGGAGCTTTGGAGGAGCACAAAAAAATCGTCTTTCTTGAGCATGTGCACGTGGGCAGCGGTGATGATGGTGGCCGGCGAGTGGCGGCGAACGGGCAAAGCCACGTACACGGCATCGGTACCCGGGGATGCGGACGAGTGTGCCGGGTCGTACACGAGAAATGACTCGCAGCAAACCACCACCCCGCCAAAATGGCCCGGCATAGCCACCATCAAAGACGCCAGCAGTGGCAGAGACTTTTGCAGCGGAGAGTCTAGCCGCGGAGAGTCTAGCAGCAGAGAAGCCCTCAGGAAGCACAACGCAGATGGACGCATGAATAGATGGTTCAACCCGTGGTCTAGAATATAGTAGTTGAGACATGGGTCGTTGGGGCGGTCCGGCGTCACCTCTAGAGCTGCCCATACGGACTTGTCGTGGTCTGTATTCAAGGCCACCAAGTTCAAGGTCCATGTGTTCTTGGCCGCGTGTTCCACCGGAGATTGGCGGATCATGCCCATATTGTAGACCAACTTGGTGCGCTCGAGCGCCGCCACCATCACAAAGTGGGATCTCTCATTGACTGCCACGTAAGAGCAGGGCGAGAAGCGCGTCATGCCCGATTTGCCCATGGCCACGTTGTCTCGCGCCACAAATGTGGTGGTGGCAGCGTCCAACTCACACACCGAGAGGTTGCCCGAGTCGGAAACAACCACCAACGAGTCCTTACTGTCGCCCGGGCACCGGACCTTGGCAAGGCCAGTCACATGGGCAAAGGCGTATTGCTTGGCCACAAGCTGTAGCTTACCCAGCTCGGCGTCTGGCTGAAAGATTTCGAGCCCCGTACTGGTGGATACCACGAGATGCAAGAGTTTGTTTGTATTGGAGAACTGTCCGACAACTGTATGGAGCAGGAGGCTTGGATTTTTGAGTGTGAGGTGGTAAAGGAACGGTAGCATCGGGTGTTAAGAGGGAGGGGGATGGAGGAGGGAGCGACGGAAGAAGGGCAGGAGCAGATGCAGGAAAACGAAGGATACTAGTGGGGAGGTCCCGGTAAAGAATTATGTAGTGCCAATGGGGATAAGTGGGAGGAGTGGAAGGAGTAGGAAGCCAGTTGATGAGCGGTAACTTGGGTAGTGGAGAAGAGCGCGATGCGGACTGGATGCAGGCGGGCCGTGGGGACACCGGCTATGTGCAAGAGCAACATCGTCTGTGCAGAAAAGCCCCAGCCCAACCGGTCAATCGGGATTGAGGTCAGAACGCTAGCACCGTGCAGCACCCTTCTTGTGCCTCGCAGACGGCCAAAGCCCCAAAGGGAGGAGATTCCCCCGGGAGTACTGTCCCTGGTGCACGGGTGTAGCGGCCCCCATGGCGCGCCTTCAAGTCTCACCACCTTCGATATCCTTCTTCCTCCTGTGCACTGCTTTAGCCGCTCATCGATCCATTACTATCAGAGGCAACCCCTCCTAATATTGATTCTTGTGCTCCTCATTTCTGTCCAGTCGCTATAGCCCCGGTTTTGACCCAACCCCCTACACCCTCATTTCGGCTGCCAGCACTGCACTCAGTTCATCCTATCCAGACAGCTCCTCCCATTCAGCCGCTCATCCCTGTTCAATATGGGTGCCAGGTATGTATACTAATTCAGTGGCAAGGAAATTCTGAACCATATCACGACTCGAAGGGCTACTCTAGAAGCCAAGCGGCATATTACCCAGCCATAGCCCGTGCTGCAAAGAGACGTTACAGAAGCATGCCTGGCTTGAGGACCTGTCCTTGCGCACAGACTTGAGTTCTGGGTCTGATATCGAGGCGATATATTCAGGAGTGCTTTAGTTTTTACAGCCCAAGTCTTTGCCCTGTCATGCTGGTTGCCCACTGGATCTAGACTATCGGGTCAAAGAACTGGCTCGATCTAGACTATCGGTCCAAAGAACTGGCTCGATCTAGACTATCGGTCCAAAGAAATGGCTCGATTTAGACTATCGCTTCAAATAACTGGCAGCCTGCCGGGTGAATGGACGGGCCCACTGCTTGATGCTTGCCCATCGCAGTGGAAAAAACTAAAGACCTATCTAGCCTCATCTCAACTCTAACAACGTTCTTCCGTCTCGTGGCCCGTATCGAACTACTACTAACTAAAGCTGCAAAGACCAAAAAAAAGCGTTGGCCATCTGCCTCCAAAGATCTCCCTGTGTCCTTCTTGAACGCAATACCCCTAAAAAATGCTTGGAGGACCCTGAACTTCGAAAGACGCTCCCCGACTTGTGCGTCGCCAATTTCCTCGCCTTTACCAAGTGCAAAGACGGCTTCTTCGACATGAGAAAGCGCATGAGAGGAAACGCTCCTTTGTCCACGGGAAAATACGATGACACCTATGAGAAGTTGTCGAGTGGAGATTTCGACCCCAGGGAGGAGATGAGGAAGTTGGACTTGTTGAACAAGAATTTGGCCCGCCAGAGGGAGGAGGCCGATAACGCCCAATAGAGCATGCCAAACTGGGTTAAACCGTGTTAAACCGTGTCACACAGTGTTAAACAGTGTCACACCGTGTTAAACAGTGTCGCACCGTGTTTGGCTAGCAGATGGAGCGACCGAAACTATGGGCCTCTATGCTCCCTCCTGTCGCTCAAGGCCATCCAGGCTCGGTTTCCTCATGAAGATAACGAACCAGAGCTCATGTATATACTAAGCTACACGCGGGTGATGAGATTCGTGCGTTACGAAACGCTCCAAGTGATGATGTAAGCCAGGGTGTGACCTCCACCATTGCTCGCTTCGGCATTGCTCCTCGCTGCGCGATCTCGCATGCTTTTGCAGCTAAAGACGGGGCTTTGTCCCGGAAAAGCATGTCCGTGCGACCCCGTTGGCCACCGCAAACCCCGCGTGGGGCGCGGCCGCACCTGCGGGCAGCCACACCCGCGCGGTCACGTGCCGGCGCTGCTTGCATTTGCTGGTGGCTTACCCGTGCCACCCACACACACCACCTCAACATGCCCATCACATCCGCCTTGGAGTCCAACCGCGTCAATGAACTCGATGAGTTGATCAAGCTCATCCACCCGCGCATCGTGGAGTACGTGGAGTCTGCGGACCCAACCTCCTCACGCTATGTGGCCACCTCTTTGGGCACGTACCATGAGCCACGCAAATTGAAACAGGTGTTCTCGGCCCAGGACCCCCTTTTCGAAACGGGATTGCAACACGACCAGGCGGCTCTTTTCAAGTACATCGACAACGTGCTCCACTACTCTGTCAACACGTGGAACCCCGGGTTCTTGGACAAGCTCTATGCGTCCAACAATCCCATTGGCGTGATTAGCGACATTGTCCTATCTGTGCTCAACACAAACTCCCATGTGTACACCGTATCGCCAGTTCTTTCGGTGGTGGAGAACCAGATTGGGCACAAGTACGCCAGCATGTTTTACGGGGCGGGATCCAAGAGCTGTGGCGGCTTGACGTTTTCTGGCGGGTCGTGGTCCAACATCACCGCCATGCACATGGCACGTGCCATCAAGTTTCCCGACACCAAGACCAAGGGCAACGACGGGCGCCGCTTTGCCATATACACGTCCAAGCACAGCCACTACTCTGTGGAAAAGGCGGCCATTTTATTGGGGTTGGGCAGCGACAACGTGTTCAAAGTGCGGGTCAACGGTGACGGCACCGTCAATGCGCAGGCGCTCGACGACACCATTGTGCAGTCGCAGAAGGACGGGTTCACGCCGCTCTTCATCAATGCTACGGCCGGAACAACCGTTTTTGGGCTGTACGACGACCTCCAGGCGCTCGGCACCATTGCCAAGAAACACGGGGTGTGGTTGCACGTGGACGGATCGTGGGGAGGCAACGTGATCTTCTCCGCCAAGCATGCAGGCCGGATGGCCGGGTGTGAGCACGTGGACTCCATCACCACTAATCCCCACAAAATGTTGGGGGTGCCCACCACCTGCTCGTTTCTCTTGGTACCCGATGTAGCGGTGTTCCAAACCGCCAACTCGCTCAAAGCCCCGTACCTCTTCCACGGCCGTGAATCGGATGACGAAAACTACGACTTGGCCGACGGGACCTTGGGGTGTGGCCGCAGGGCCGACTCCTTCAAATTTTACTTGGCGTGGCTCTACTACGGGCTCCAGGGCTTGAGAGAGAGGGTGGACCACGCCTACGCAATTGTGCAGTACTTTGTGCAAAAGATCTCGGCAATTCCTGGCTTCAAGCTTGTGACTACCGAGCCGCAATGCTTGCAGGTGTGCTTCTACTACGTGCCGGAAACGTTCCGGGGCTCCGACTACACCGCCGTGACCCGCTACGTGTCACGCGAGTTGCACAGCCGGGGGCGGTACTTGGTGGATTTCTCGCCCAACCCGGACGACAATACGCACGGGGAATTTTTTCGCGTAGTGTTCAACTCGCCCATTTTGACCGACTCCGTGGTGGACGATTTGGTGGAGAGTATTGTGGCGGTTGCTGCGGAGATGTGAGAGGAAAAAAAGCGGTCAATAGGAACATTGGAGTGGGAAATTGGGGTGGAACATTGGGGTGGAACATTGGGGTGGAACATTGGGGTGGAACATTGGGGTGGAACATTGGAGTGGAACATTGGAGTGGAACATTGGAGTGGAACATTGGAGCTGACTGAAAAAACATTGGAACGGAATGGGAGTGAATGTTGGAGCTGGTTGGAACATGAACAACGAAATGCGACACCAGCTATCACTGAAACATCCCAAAGATTGTCCACTTTGAGTGGAACTGAGACCATCTTGTCAGCCATCATCAAAATAATTCAAACTCACGAGACTAGTCAGAGTGTTGTCCTTGGCAGCGATTAGTCTTCAGTCTATGACATCGCTGAAAATGGTATTGGACCACTATCGAAAGCGAATTCTGAAGCATTGGGCAAAAGATCCTTGGAGCCTCTGAAACACCGTGGACACAATATCGATGATCTCGCATATGGCACGAACTTGCCAGATAGCTCACTCAAGAATCAAAACCACGGCTGGTGGCCAATCTGCACCTTAGCCCCAAACCATTCACTTGTGGGCAGTCTGCAGCATCGACAAGAGTGGGCCGAGGAAAATGAACCACAAGCACCAGGAGAATATGGTTCGAACCCCCTGCACCACTGGCACCGCTGGCATTGGCCCTCTTAATGTGAAATCCCCGAAAAAGCCGCTCGATTCAGAACTATCACACATGCTGTGGCACGCGAAAAGACGACTGTTGCGCCTAGTGAGGAGGTGGTGCCAGGACCATGTAACTGGTCAAGAAAGTAGTTTGGCCGACATGGGGTTCAGAGGGGAGCGGTGCCGCCTAGGCAAAGACCAGCAGGGATCAGAGACCCACTACGATGTCTACTCAAACCACTTCAGAACTTGCTGTACACCGCAGGGGTCGTTGCGTCAAGCGAATGATTGCACCTTTAAGGCGACCTCTACGGCAACCGTGAACCGAAAGCTGGCCCAATGAGGCCCTGCAACAAACTCAAACATTTCCGAGTGGAAGCACTAGACACCAAGTGAGTCCTACAAGTGAACAAATAGGGCACGGGGCAAACGGCGCTGATGCATTCGAGAAGAACGCGCCAGGCATCTGACGCCGTGGCAGGCAATTCTGGGTATTTTGCACCATAAAGCGTTTTGGCGTATCACAGGGGGAAGGGGGGCGGGTGCCTTGGCTCCTGTACGTCTTGTGTGGTGCTAACATGAACACTGTGCACTCCAAGGCTTTGGCACGATACTTGTCGCCGGCCGAGGACGTTCGCTAGCCAGTGGTGCACCAAGTCCATCGGGAACGGCACAGGAGACGCTGTGGCCAAGGACGGAAGAATCACCTTGTCTCGGAGTGGTGAACGTGATGAAGTAGCTAAGTACTCTTTAGAACAAACGATGGAATATTTGCATGGGTGACGCTCTAGTACATAACCGTCTAGATGGTGAACGATGCATGGTCAAAAAAAATCGTATAACCACTAACATGGTACATATCCAGCGTTTCTAGATAGAAATCTTAGGGTATAGTTATAATATAGTGCCAGTTCATAAGAAATCCGTATATTTGCAAGAGTGGAGTCCTGCATACAGACTGCGGTCCCAGATGACACTCTAATCCATGTTTACCGATTATTACTGACGGTAACATTCCTGGAACGATCCAGAATCATTGAAAAGCAGCCAGAAGCTTATAGCCTATCAATACAGGCTTAACGTCCCAGGTGGCATTATCACATTTGGTAGCGCAGCTAACCAGGACTACGAGAAGAATAACCGGTAAGGTGTCAGAGGACCTACTCAAGGAGATCTTCACTTTTCCGCATTACGCGAGTTTGGATTGGAGAAAATTCGAAGCACCTGGAACAATGTGCTTTGAAGCGTTGGTCATTTCAATTGGATATCTGCCTTGGACGGTTAATGGCAGACGATGACGCCGCCTGGAGACGCATGTGTCTTCCCACCTTAGGGGATATGACCTTGATAAGATGCCAGCTTCCGCAAAAACACCACATGTTCGAGGCACTTCAAGCCCTGTTGATCAAATGGATCACCGGCCACGAGACGCCATTAAGGACATTACGCCAGGAAGGAAAATCCGCTTCTACATCAAGAAAGTTTCTGAGGCCGACCTTAGGGCAGGCGATCTCGCAAAGTATGACACTCCATTCATCGCTCGTCATGGTCATTTGCTGAGGCACAGAGGTCAGCTGATTGGTTCTTCTGGAAGGAAGCATGCGAAGCTGAGATGAGAACCGAACCTTCTCCCCGGTCCCCTGTCCTCTACACCAGGTTCAGTTACACTTTTCTCATCTGTAGTGGGTCTGGTTCTAGGAGCCATCTTTAGTGGTGTCCCTCGTTGGAGGCCCTTTTCGTTTGTCATAGGAACCCTATTGGAGTCAGTCGACCGCAGTGAGGAATCCTTAGTTAAAATTCTTCTTCGAGTCCAGCGACTTATTGCGTAAAAGATTCCCTCTTCAAGAGCGGAAATGAAGAAGTCTATCCCTAGCAACAACTTTCGTGAATAGGTCGGCTAAATTGTCCTTAGTGACAACATACTCAAGCGCAACCTGATTGGTGAAGACTCTGTCAAAGACATAGCCCACTTTAACTCGGATTGGCTTGGTGCCATCAATCCATCATTCATCACGGTCTTTATAGCGCCCTGATTATCACAGAACAAATGGCAGACGTGTTCATGACCAATTTCTCTAAGAAGGTTTGACATCCACTCGAGCTGAGTTGTAGTAACATGGAGAGCTACCATTTCTGCAGCTGTAGTAGAGTTTGTCGTAATTGATTGAAGTTTGGAACGGTAACTGATAGATCCACCTGCGAGCATTATCAGAAAACCCGTAGTAGATTTTGAATTGGCATCAGCCTCAGAGGCATAGTCTGAGTCACTGTAACCAATAAGCTTATCAGTCTTGTTCCTTCGGTATATAATCCCGTGTTTGGTAGTTCCTCTTCGGTACCTTAGGACGCGCCTTGCGTGATCCAAGTGTTTAACATTTGGCCTTGAGAGGTATCTGGAGTCTCAGGACAACTAACATAATATCAAGTGGAAAAGTTTTAGCGGCATAAAGTAGCTTGCCAACTAATGATCGATATTCCGTTTCACAAATGTCTCGCGACCACCTGCTTCTCTTGCAAAAGTGCCCACCGTGTGCCGATTACAGTCGTGTCATGATTAAAAAAGACACGGTGTCCGCGTGCCCGTCTGCTGTGGCCTGGAGCACTTTCCTCGAGAATCATCAGCATTATGTTGTCGGGAGGCTCGCGCAGACGCCAGTTGCGGACCTTTCCGGAACAAGGTGCACATTCTCCATAAGAACAATGCTTGGAGATACGATTAAAGCTACGTTTAGCCCCGATGATTCGTTGCTGGACGTCAAGAGTTGGCTTCACAGCGAGAATCATGTTTCGTTCGAACCCAAAGAGATCACAACCACCGGCCACTTCAAGCCTTCCCGCTTTGCTTTTTTCGTGCGCAGCCCATGGGTGCAAAGGGAGCGGCTAGTGTCATCTTGTCGAGGTGATACCTGCGGTGACCACTCGCGGCCTATTGGATGCAACCTCGAAGCTGGCCCGATTGGGGCCATTTCAGCGAGATAAGGTGCCAGAGGCACGGCGTACTAAAGAATCTATCAATGACGTTCTCATGGTTAATCGCAAATTTGGGTTTAGGATCACAAACTCGGGCAGGTCAAGAAAGGATTCCCACCATAGGCACCAGAAGCGGGGGTCTCGGTTCAGGGTGGACAAAAATTTGCACCCGTGGTAGTGCGTGGCCGAAGCGGCTTAGACGGCACGATGCCTCTTCGGAGCCGGTTTCAAGTAAAACACGAGGAACTATTCTCGCTCCCGAGTCAATCCCACGGCTCCTTCTTTAGCATCAACTGGTTCAAAAAGCTTTCCACTTACAAGCCTCAAGTCTGAGCTGGCCAGCTGCAAATCCAAAGAATTGGAAGCACACAAGGCATGACATGTAGGAAGGAGATCCCGAAACGGCATCTGATTCGGCGGGCTTGGAGCCCACACATAATCCATCAACAAATATCCAGTGAGTCGCTTGAGTGTTACACATGTATCGTAGAAATATGTGCACACTTCCTAAAGGTAACAGACACTTTCGCATGAGATTCAGTGGACCTGATGTGAGGCATCTCGGATATTCACCAGCCGGTGCGTTGGATTTCGCAAGTGTTTTGTCAAACTTTTCGTTATTAGCAGGAACCATCACTGGATTGCGTCTTTGCATATCATAGCTCTCTAGGAGCGATTCAACATAGTCACCCATATGGATTTAAATATATCCTCTTTTATGAGAAGGTTGATTCCAATGGATTTAAATATATCCTCTTTTATGAGAAGGTTGATTCCAATGAATTTTCGGGCAATTCCAAGATCTTGCATCTTGTAGGTGTTACCCAAGATTTCTGATCTCAGTAATTTCACTGATATCCTTACCAAAGATAAGTAGGTCATCAAAAGAGCTATTAATAGCTTCTTTGAGGCATTCTTGGAGACAAGGTTCGTTCAGATTCTGAGTCCGAGATTCGCAAGTGTTTCTTTGATGGTCTGGTGCCAAATAAGTGGCGCTTGCTTTAAACCAGAAAGAATTTGATGAGTTTGTGAGCGAAGTCTGTTTTCTTCCATTTTTGAATTTTGTAGGGCCATCATCATATCCAGGAGGTTGTTTCATATAAATTTCTTCTTGGAGGTTCCCATTTAGAAAAGCGGTTTTAACATCCATTTGGTGAATTGTCATGCCATTCATAGCGGCGTAGGCAATGACTAAGCGTAAGCTTTCAACTTGTAACACAGGAGCGTAGGTGGCTTCGAAGTCAACTCCCTCTACCTGTGTAAATCCTTTAGCAACAAGTCGTGCCTTATAAAGGTTATTTTCTTTGAATATGAAAGCATCCTCGATGCCATCACGATCTTGCTGAAGTGCAAGAGCGGCATTGGTAAGTATCGTACAAGAGACATGACATCACCAGTAGCAGCCTGGGTAGAGAGGTCATGGAATCTGCTAGCCACGATGGGGTGGTGTCAACGGCGCCCGGCGGGCTAAGTAAGGAAGACTCTAGTGTCAACATAATCCTTAGTAAAGACCGCAACCGGCCAAATTTGAAGTCCATGGAGACAGGGAATAAGTTCAAAGTCAGTATCCAGCCGAAGGACAAGCGCGTCAATCTGACTTTTAGTTCCATAGTAAGAACGAAATCCTTCAGGAGTGGCACGGCAGTAGAATTCATGATGCCGTGAGATTTGGGAGAAGGACATATTAAGTAATAGAACTCGGGGGTAAGAGCACTCTTAGCAACGGACATTTTCACCTATAGGATGTCGAAGGTTTTAACCTTTCCTTTTTGATATGGAGGAATTCGGCAACCTCGGAAAGAAAATCATGGAGAACATATGTCTCATTTAATAAAGTGCTGAAAAGATGACTGAAGTTGCCGAACTCGGAGTCTTGTTCAGGCATCATCAAAAGTAACAGTAAGCTCTGTGTCTTTCCGGTCTCTAAATCGGCGTTCTCATCTTTGAACTCGACCAAAGCTCTCAACAGCTTTGCAATTGGAAAGTTTTTGGCATCCCATGTGCCTGAAAATGCCTCAGTGTAGGCTTTTTTGAGCACATCAGAACTTGCAAGCAAACAACTGGGCGCTTGATGCTGCTTTCCAAAGCTAAGCGAAAAGCACGAGTCCACAACTTCGAGACACAAGTGGACATGAGGGAGATAGACTCGGATGTCATCCATCTGAGGGGGCAAGACAGGTGTTTTCCGAAAATCCTTTGAAATATTCATCTCGTTGAAAATCCCAAGTGCCAGTGAGATGCCAAGGGGTAGGTTTTCGCCTCGTAAAGCGGTGGCAAAATTGATTAATACAAGCGAGGCGGAATAAACAATTGAAAATCTTTCTCTCAAAGACGGCGTATACATCTGAAGCGGGTAGATGCCGAGGGCTCGAAGTAATAGGTGCTTAGATGCCTCTGGGGTGATGAATAGATAAAGCTTCGTGCAATGATGATCGGTCAGCTGGTAAGACGGGAAAGCCTGAATGAAACTGAGAATAGTACACAGTGAGATTATGATCCAAAGAATTGAGCGGAATGGCGCAAACAGTCGAAAGGGCTGCTGGTTTTATATCGGCCATGGGGCGAGGCTAGGGGTCTCTGCATGTTGGGGTCAAAAGGCGCATCCGGGGATTCGCTGTTGAGTTGGAGGTTCTTTATCATTCGGCCATTCAACGAAGAAAGAGATGAGACAGAATTTCTGGGGGAGTTAGCACTGGTTTTACTGACCCCCCACAGGGACTTTCATCTGCGCCTTGTAGACCCAAGGTATGGAATGGGGTCATGCGTGACCTGGAACCGACAGTCAGAACTGAGCTGATGGAATCGACCGATGATCTTCGACTGTCGATGTCGTCGCCATTGAAAGCACCAAGAGATGAGCTGTTCAGCCCAGCAGCACTTGAGGAGGGCATCTCGTAAGGGGTTTTACAATCAAAGATGATATAAATACAAAGCGAGGGTCGCAAAGGGTTAGACTGAAGGAATGGACTATCAAGATACCTTTGCGCCTGTGATCTCTTACAAGTTTGCGTTTCTTACTCGTCTTTGCACCTCACCATGATTTATTCATCAGATGGATGCATTCCTTAATGCTGAACTCATTGAAGACATCTACAAGTTCCTGGATTTTCGCATAAGCCTGAGAAAGGATCTGGGAAGTATGTATTGTCATTAAGTCACTACATGGTTTAAAGCAAGCTCCTCTTGTGTGGAATTTATTGATCAACGATCATATAAGAATTATAAGAGCTATAAATGCATTTATATCAAGCGAACTGCAGAATCGTTGGTACTAATAGCGCTCTATGTTGATATCCTAGTCTTAGGAAGAGCATAGAAGAGGTGTCAAAGACGAAGCTGCTAAGCGGGCGCTTCAAAGTGAGGGATTTGGGAGAAACCGAGAAATTCTTGGTATAACACCTGGGAAATGGGTATACTACCACATTTCCATGATTAAATTACCAGCTTTCTGCTGTGGGATGTCAAGAGGATGGAGCAAAACAGTACCAGCTGACATATAAGGATTTGACAAGATCTCAAAAGAAGACGAAGAGTCAGACTCAGCAGAATTCAGGTCAATCGCTGGCAACCTACAATGCAAATACTGTACGTTTTGGCATAAGCTACGGGCACTGACCCCAAAGTGAAACACATAAAGGCTGCAAAAGTTTCACGGTATTTCAAGGGAACATCAACACTGGACTCATCTATCGCTCAAATCCAAATTGCCACACTCGTGCATATTGCGACGCTAGCTATGCTTCAGAAGAGCTAAATAAGACTCAATCACTGTCCTTCGCACCCTTCCACATACGGTAGTGTTGTTCTTCCAAATCCTCAGCTTATGATGCAACGCTCTGGAACGATACGATATAGTGAAAAGAGGGAGAACATTCAGAGACGCATTTGGATGTGGTGGTTTTAAAGGAATAGAGATGAAACATTCATGAATTCAAAAGACCATGTACCACACAGTGTGTTAGACCATGTACCACACAGTGTGTTAGACCATGTACCACACAGTGTGTTAGACCATAGCGCTACCCAGTCACCACTGACCTGCGCGGGCGGTTCCAAGGGGAAACCGTCGCCCACCTGGGGAGAGGCGTGTCTCTGCCGACCGACCATCCCCGAGACTCGGGCGGAATGGCACCAGCTGTCTTATAGGTCCCGCTCTGTTGTTTTCCCAACTGCGCCGTGGTTTTCCCAAATGCGCCGTGGTTTTCCCAAATGCACCGTGGTTTTCCCAAATGCACCGTGGTTTTCCCAATTGCACCGTGGTTTTCCACCACAGGACAAAGGCTGCCAGGCGCCAATGCTCTACAGATAAGCCAGGTCGGGACTGAAGGCAGCCGGCCGGGTCCCAGCATCCCAAGTCAACCAGAGATGGCGCCAACATGTCCCCACGCCGGCTGAAAATGGTGCATCAGGCCCGGTCTCGCCATCGGCCCAGCCACTTTTACCTATCCTCGTTTGGACCTTCTGGTTTTAGGGATCAACGAATACACCTCAGTACTTGACGTTAAACAACTCAAAAAATATAACAAATAAAGTCAGATCTATCTATTAATTGTTTATTAGTCAATTGGCCCATTGTTATCATATTACATCTTTTGTGCATGCCTGCTGACTATCCCTGTAACATATAAGATGATCCCCTCACTCATTTCGCTGATTACATCATGTACGTTCTCTTGTCCTGTCGACATTTATGCCTCTATTTCCTCTTTTCAAGATCTCTAGGGTCTATACAACTTTTTCATTGTTCCCCCTCAAGATTTGGACCCTGATCCGCCAAGGAATTGTCCAGGCAAGCGGGACGTCAAGGATGGTCGAAAAACTGCCAACAAGGGAAGGCTTTGCACATCACAGGCCCATGGTCATCGCCAGCGACTGACATCAAGGTTATTGCATGTAACGTGCGTGCGTCTCGCCCGTCGTTCTTCATCTCCGAGGTTGTTGGAACCGATTTGGTCCACATGGCCCGCAGGCTCCCATGGATCCGCTCAGCCCTTCCAGGACCGAAGTTGCCGAGGATTGCGCCAAGGCCCAATTCATTCCCCAGATGGCAGGTGCTGTCCCTATTTTTTTTTTTTTTTGTTGAGAGGACCTTCACTGGAGAAGTTGCCACCTGTGGTAGAAACAAGTATGGGCATACCTGATGGGGGAACAAGAAGGGTTGTGGGGGAGGAGAAGATGCCGACAACACGTGACTTCTGTAGCGGCTAACTTTGGCGACGCATGTGAACATCTGCCGTCTGGTTGTTTCTTCCATCTGACATCTGACCATCTGACCACCCTCCGTTTGTGGTGTATGGCCTCTGAACAGGGGGCTTGATGCCCTACCCAACAGCCTGCATTCAAGGTGGCGACGGACCCTTGTCTAAACTTTTGTCATCACGCCCGATCGAGTTTCTGGGCCAATCCAGCTTCTCTGGTCCAGTCTGTGCATTAGCCACTGCCTCGCATGGGACATTTTGCACCCATTAATGTGCCCAGGTGGTCCCAGGTAGTGCGGTGCCCATGAGCGAGCTCGGTAAAGGCACCGGTAAAGGCAGTAAAGCGTGGTAAAGGCACGCCTATACCCGCACATGACCAATATGGCCATTATGGCCGGTCCTAGGTCTAGTGCTCAATCGGGCAGGCCGATGACTAATGCAAAGGAAAAACAACATTGGGAAGCATGACCATGTCGACAATTTTGATTGGACACGGCGGAGCCGCCATGCAGCTCATGCAGCTGGCTGCAGCCCGTGTACAGTATCGCAAATACATGCCGGCGCCGCGGCTATTGAGACGATGTTTCCGAATCGGGGTCAAGCCTTGGCGCATCGTATGCCATCGGTTGAGTATGAACACATGACTGGATTGTGGTGTTCATATAGCCATGGGAGTAGCTCAATTGCAGGCGCCTTCAAGGCACCCAGGTTTGGCTGGAGGTCGCTTGTACAATCCCGGGCTTCACTGCCTTCGGGATGTGCTCGTCCATGGCCGTTCGGTCCCATTGCCGTATTAGGAAGCCGCCGTATTAGGAAGCCATCGCACCAGGGCTCCTAATCATGGTGCTTCCACCGCGCGTTTTCGGTGCTTGGTCCCACGGCCAGTTCATCAACCATGCACCGTTTGAGCACTCCCAAATTCACACCAGCGCTCCCAAAACTCACACCAGAGCTCCCAGGTTGGGAAAAAAACAATGGCAGATTCCACATGATGTGCATATCCCAGAATCCCCGCGCTGCGCCTGACTGACACCGAGCCTGGATCGGGCTTTTTCGCACTCGCTTCTCGCCATTCATTCTCAATGGTTTGTTTCATGCTCAGTCCAATTGTTTCATGTTCCTTTGTATCGGATCTTCCAGGTCCCGGCAGTTTCCGTCGCGTTTGGCAAAAATAGGCTGGCCTTGCCCTTTGGATTTTTTGGAAGTTTCGTTGGGTTCCATCGGGTTCTCCCTTGTGTATTCTTCCGTCCTATTCTTTCTCTGTCGTCTCCTCATTCTCTTCCTTTCTCCCTTTCTCTTCCTTTCTCCCTTTCTCCCTTTCTCCCTTTCTCCCTTTCTTCCTTTCTCCTTCCTACCCATCTGCCCCTCCCCGTGCCTGTTTCCAGAAACTCAGCACGGAAGCATGCAGTGTCAGTCCTAATCCATCATCAGCCAAGCACCCATGGACCGCACGTAGAGACTATCGGCGCGCATGCATAGACGGCCGCGCGCAGGAGGCTCAGACTCAACCAATGCAACCGGCCGCGCGCTTCAAAACGCCGCATGTTACATTTTCTCTAGAATGCAACCAGCACCGAGCGCAGCGGCGCTGGCACTTCGGGCCCGACCCCGCGGCTCTCGGCCCGATCGGGACCGCACTGCACACGCTCCCCATCCTGCGTGCCCGTTCCAGAGACGGCCGCTCGTGCGTTCGTGGCCGCGCTGCCTCGCCCGAAGATGCCTTCCATCCTTCCCTTAACAATGGCGCGCCATTGTCGCGCCCCAACAATCTCGCCTCAGCCTGTCATCCGCACGAGAGCATGCGTGGAACTTCACGCTGCCCTGCCGCCGCCCACGTGACCATTGTTTTGTCGTGTGGCCTTGTCCCGATCCGGGCCATGCCATGCTATGCCATGCGATGCTGGGCCGTGTCTAATGGGCAGCGTCACGTGCGGCCCCCTCCCATTCACCCGTGGTCCGACTTTGCCTCCCGGAACTCCGCTCCGCTCGCTGGGATGCTCGCAGCCTGCCGAGCCAGTATCAAGGGCCAGCGCACCACGGATTTTGAGGTGTCATTTTTCAGAAATACAACCCCGTGCGCATGCAGGATGCGTGGCAGAGGCATGACGCGGCTCGTAAAGGGTGACTGGTCCTTATCTCGCGCGCACGTGACCCGAGCCGTGCGTCCTTCTGACCCGACCTCTGGCCTTGGATGCCCTCGCCCCTGGCCCCGTAGTCCTCGCCCCTGGCCCCGTAGTCCTCCCGGATCCGCCCCATTGCTGTCCATGCCAGCCGTCTTCGCCTGGCGGCCAGCACGTGCCGAATCGGGAAAAATTTTTGGGCAGCTTGCGCACAAAATATCCCTATGGGGAAGGCTGGTCCCACCACACTGGCGCATGGCATCGTGCAATGTTACCTCTCTTGCCCGGAAGGGGAGGGAGGTCCGTCTATAGCACCAGGCTTCTAGCACGCAGCGCGGACATTACCCTAAAAGCCCGCCTTCCTCCCCCTCCCCCCCAGCATGCACAATGACAATCAAAAAAAGGATGCCCCTCTTATCTCCCGTGTGCAGGAAATGCAACATTGTATTTTCGCCTACCCCAGAGTCGCCGCCTGTAGGTTATCAGCGGCGCGCGGCTTCTCCGCCGGATTTGTCTCGCGTATAAAGACCCCTGGCCCCGCCCTGGGCCCAGTCCCTCTTGCAAGCAAGTTCCCTTCTTGATCACCACTTTCCCTTCATATTCCTTGCCTTTCTGATTGCATCATGTCTGATAAGCAAAATAGCAACATGGCAGTGGAATCTGGCTCCAGCGGGGCCGACCATGTGGTGCACGACGAGCACTTGGAATTGGTCCGCCACGACTGGAAGGACATCGAGGCCACCGGCCTCTGGTACAACAAGCGCTTTGTGTCTTGGATTCCGCCTTACTCCCACTCCATGGTTCAGATCGTCATCATGTCCTTCTGTATCTTTTTGACGCCGGGGTGCTTCAACGCCATCACGGGAATTGGAAACTCGGGTATCAGTGACCCCAAGGTGGCCGATAATGCCAACGTGGCGCTTTACTCCACCTTCGCCACCATCGGCGCCATCGGTGGTGTCATCTGCAACGTGATTGGTGTGCGTGCCTGCTTGATGTTCGGAGGTACCGGGTACGTCATGTACACGCTCTCGCTTTTGGTGTTCCACTATAAGGAAAACGCCGGCTTCTGTATTTTCGCCGGCGCATACTTGGGCGTGTGCGCCTCCTTCACGTGGGCGGCCCAGGGCTCCATCATCATGTCGTACACGTCGGAGAACAGAAAGGCCACGGCACTCATGGTGTTTTGGGTGATCTTCAACTTCGGTGCGGTGATTGGTTCCATCATCCCATTGGCGCAGAATATGGAGCTGGGCAAGTCCAACGTCAACGTGGGCTCGTACGTGGCCTTCATCGTGCTCATGGTGTGCGGAGTGTTGTTGGCCGGCTGTTTGTTGCCTATGGACAAGGTGTACAAGTCCGACGGGCTGAAGGTGATTGCCAAGAAGTACCCCAAGTTGCAGGACGAGCTCCGCGGCATGCTCAAGGTGTTGATGACCGAGCGCAAGATCTATTTCCTCTTTCCGATGTTTTGCGCCTCCAACTGGTTTTACACCTACCAGTTCAACGACTTCAACGGTGCCCGCTTCACCGTGCGCACGCGTTCCTTGAACTCGCTCCTCTACTGGGCTGCGCAAATGATTGGTGCCATCTTGTTGGGCCTGCTTTTGGACTGGCAGCGCTTCTCGCGGCCTGTTAGAGCCCGCATGGGTTGGGGCGTTTTGTTTGTCACCGGTATGGCCATTTGGGGAGGAGGCCTCAAGTTCCAGGAGGGCGTGACCCGCGAGAACGTTGCTGAGCTCAAGACCATCGACTTCAAGGACGGCTCCTACATCGGGCCCATGTTCTTGTACTTGTTCTATGGCGGGTTCGATGCCATTTTCCAGTCCTTCATTTTCTGGATCTTGGGTACCTTCTCCAATAACCCTAAGAAGGTGGCCCTCTATGCGTCCTTCTATAAGGCCTTGCAGTCGGCATTCGCTGCCATTGTATGGCGCTTGGACGCCTTGGAGCACAGCTACATGGCCATGTTTGCCAGTTCCTGGGGGCTTGTCATCGGCACCTTGCTCATAGCTGCGCCCGTGATTTTGTTCCGCGTCACGGAACACACCGACGTGGAGGAGGACGGAATTTTGGATATTATGGACGACACCGAGCTCAAGTCGGTCACGTCGAAGCATGTGGAGAAAGTCTAGAACTGGTGTCCAAGCATAATCTCTCAGTGGCGCCCCAGTTGCACCTTGCTGCTCAAGCATACGTGCTTCTCACGCTTATCCTGAACGCTGGCTGTTCGAAGTAATAATATTGAACTTATCATCTGTTTGTAGGCCCTGCTGCTTCCACATGGCTGCTTCACCTCTTTAACTCCGCTGGCAAAGTGTGAACCACCGTTGAATTTTCGGTTAGTGCCAAAGCCTTTTCAGGACAGTGCTTTCCCTGTATTTCCGGAATTCCAGAGATCAAACAGCGGTGTGGCATCACTTCTGTAGAGACATCACAGGCGAATTTTGAACACCGCCCACTCAATAATTCTTGATGTGAGATTTTGCTGGTATCAATTTTCTTTGATCCAACATGGGAGCTGATTTGAAGTGATTCGTAAGCCCACATTGATTTACTCGGGAAGTATCCGACCATTACTCAGTATAATCTCTGGGGCAGGGCAGGCCCGAATTTATCTCAGGTCACGGTGCCACTAGTGTTTATTTAACACTTGAATATCACATGGATCATCATTCATCAATGACTGTAGCCGTATTTTTCCACAACTACGTCAAGGACCTTTGAATTCCAGCAATTGCAGCGTCCTTGAACCGTCATGCAACCTGCATATATCCTTTCACCTGTGGCAGGTTTTGCAAGGGACGAAAAACCCTCTAAATTGGTTTGCTTTAGGAACTTTACCTGTGGATTCATTTGCTGTATGCTATGCTTTGCGGACGATTAGCACGTGCCTCAAGAAACGTCGACCAGGCCCAGTTCACCCCAAACACTAGTATGGGGAAAAATTCAAACCAACTAGTCAATAACAGTCCATAAAAGATCAATTGCTTGGTTGACTGGCCTCTTTTAGAAAATATACCGACAACACGAAAAGACCACGCAGCCAATACAGTCTAGACAAGACCACTACGCACACCTAGACAAGACACCTAGACAAGACAGCCAGAATAAATTGATCTGGACATAAAATAAGCTGGGAGAATAGTCTGCACTAAGATTCCCTGCCAAAGAGGAATTGGTAGCAAGCTGAAATTTGGACTCGAAAGTGGGTTGGAAAGTAGGCTGGAAAGTAATCTAGTGAATGGGCTGGAAAATGGGCTGAATGATAGGCGAAGTAGTGGGGAAAATAGGGCTGATAATTGGAAGTTGAATGAAAGTGGGCTGTAAAAAGACGATTCCCGGAAAAATTTCAAAGAGGGAGAATGCTGCCTTTATATACCCAAGCAGTCCTTTCCGATTTGCAGCCTCACCTGAAACACCCCCTATCCCAAAACGGAAAGAATAGAGCAAAGCTTATGAGTGCGGTCCTTACTGAAACAAAACCAAGACAATACAGCCACTTCCCTGCTGGCCCCGTATCAGTGCTTCCGGCCTATTTTCAGCGCTTCAATCGAGATTCCAGCTTTCCCTAACCTGACTGCATGTTCCCCGTGGTGCACGGGGGTATTGTCTCAAATCCCCCACTGAAATCGTCTTCCCAGCACCCTACAGCATCAAATAATCTGGCGCCCCAACCCCTGATCCGTCGTGGCTGCCTCGGGATTCTTGATTTCCTAATGACCGTGACATTCTCTCCCGGCGACGTCAATTCGCCGTCGTGCACGGACCAGAAACTCTGGAAGAACCACCGCCTTGTGGTGTACGGCTCCGGCAACAACGTCATCATTCACTCCGTGACTAGCTCCACCACCAGCTCCCACCGACCGCACCCGAGTCTCCAGACTATCTACGCTGAGCGGGATGTGAGCGCTGTGGCAATCAATGGCGAGACCGGCCTAATATGTGCTGCATACGGCGCCGAAGTCGTACTACTACGCCCGTTGGACGAGTTCATGACGGTGCCAAGATGGCTGGAGGTGGCCCGCATCTCTCCTGATGGCAAACTCCTAGAGGCCGAGGCTGGCGGGCTCCAGAACACAGGCGGGGCTACCCAGGCGTCCGGCTGCGTGCAGGACACCGTCCATTGCGCCCGCTGGGCTCCAACAGAGTCCGAGCTTGTGGTAGGCACCTCCAGAGCGGTTTATCTTCTCCATGTAGCCGTGGATTATGCGGCTGCATCTGTTTCGTGCCGGTGGCTGAAACTGTTGCCTGGGCCGGTGGGAATGGTGGACATTTCGCCGGACGCGAGCAAGATCATCACCTACAACACGGCCCTGCTCGACCACTTTGCCAAGGTGTGGATGCGGATCACATACGGTGATAATACGCTTTTTGAGTTGGCATACGCCGACCACGCGGCGGATTCATGGGTGGTGGACCTTAAATGGCGCCGTCGTGCGGTCGACAAATCAGCGGGGATGAACCTTCAGGCCATGGCCAATATACGAGACCTTCGGACATTCATGCCCAATTTCTCTGGGTCGGAGGAGATTTGCATCTTGTACACCGTGACCAGCGACCACGTGCTCCATGTTTGGGCCACGTGTGACTTCAACGGCCACAATTACCTCAAACTGTGGGCTCACTTGGACTTGTCCACGAAAGCGCTGCAATACCGCTCCTGCATTGTCCTTGAGACCAAAAACGCTGATCTTGATCATTTGTTGGTGCTAGGCACGACAGAGTCGTGCCTCGTCCAAATCTCCAACTTGAACCAGAACCCGCCCAACTCCGTGACTTTTGAAGAAGTGGCCCGGTTTCCCACGGATTCCGTCTGCTTGCCGGGAATGGGCAGCCTCGATTCTCGTCCCTCTCTTACTCCGGTTGAACGCATCAGGCTCCTCCATAACTACGTACGTTGCCTGGGTGGAGTGGCTCAAAATGGCCGCTTCTTTTTTATATGCAGCGACGCCATAAAGAAAACACTACGAAGTATCGAACTAGATCTTGCGGATGTCAGCGCCCCTTGTCTCGTGTTGAAGGAAAAGTTCCTGGGTCACTCCAAGTCAGTGGTCAAACTTTTTACCTCATCCACATCCTACTCGGGAAATGTTATGCTCAGCGTGCTGCGTTTTGCCAATGAGAACTACGTGTGGGAGCCTGTGCCGGTCAAAACCCCGTCTGCCAGACGCGGGTCACTGCAAAGGGCCACAGGGGCCTCGAGGGACTCCATCGCCCTCAGCAAGCGCTTCTGCATCAACATTAGCCATGGTAATCGCAATGCTTGCATCCTAAGCGCCGTTTTGATCAACGACGTTTTTGCTGTCCAAAGCGCCAGGCGTCATCTTGTCGTGACCATTGAAACGGGGGGATTCGTCAGTTTTTGGGATTGCAACGGGGCAACTATGGATGAGCTGGATGCGAGGTTGATACTGCGTTTGGATGTGGTGCATGAAAGCGCACGTCTTGAGCAAACGCCACAGGCATTTTTCGTGGAAAAGAAAAACGACTCCCTTTATTTTATCATTGCAGTCTACAGCCCGACTATAACTAAGGCATGGAGAGTTGACACCAGCGCTATGGGGAATCTCCTGCAGGCTACACCTGAAGATCCGCAACTCGGAAAGACTTCGCCTCAGCCCTCCGCTCGGATTCTATTTTCTACGAGAGCCCCCTCACCCACAGATGTTGGCGACCATGAATATATCATAGACGAGGTTCTGTGCAAGCCGTTTCCTGGTGAATATGGGGCGAAGCCGAAAGTGTCCAACATCTCAACGTTTTTAGAAAGAGAAGTCTCGGTGATAGACGAACAAGGCCGTCTCTGGCTTCTAGCAGTGGAGTACATTGATGGTGTCATGGAGTGGAAGGAAACGTGCCACGTGGAAACAAACCTTAAAGACCCCAGCTTTATCCACGGGGCCTCAGTCATCGGAAAAGTGGCCATCATCGATGGTATGCAGCTTTCCATCTGGGATTGCACAAGTGGCGTGTTGGAGTACGCCGAGACATTTCCAGCGGAAAACGGCCCGGTACGTGATCTTGACTGGACGTTCATGGGCGATACTCGATCCACCACAAATGCCATCTTATCGGTGGGCTTCTGCCGGACGGTGCTCCTATACACGCAGCTCCGCTACGACTACACCAACCGGATGCCGACTTTTGCCGTGGTCAGACGCATCGACATTTCGACGTACACCGAGCATGCGATCGGCGATCTGATCTGGCTCGATGACCACTATCTTGTGATTTCCAGTGGAAACCAGTTCTTCATCGACGACGGGCGCGTCACCATAGGAAACGCCCACTCGCCTATTGACGCCACGGTGCAGGAGCTCTTACTTGGGTACCAGGATAGCGATGGCGGTATCATTGAAAAGGGAAATTCAAGCGGCGGCGGGGGCAGCATTGAAAAGGAAAATACAAGCGGCGGTGGGGGCAGCGCAAATGGTAGCGGTCAGCCACGCCCCAAAGAAACAGACTTGGGCCTCGCGGAGGTGGTGCGCGTGCTCAACGGGCCATTGCCCGTATATCACCCTCAGTTTTTGATCCAAGCACTCCTCATGGACAAAGAGCAGCTTGTCAAGCTCATCCTCGTGAGACTATTGGACTTTTTAAGGCGGGATATGCCCATCACGTGGAACTTGGGCCTCGAGGCCGCAGACTTGTTGACCAAGAGCCCACTACACGACCCCGCCGCCGATGCGGACGTCTTCTCTGTTTTCGGTGAGCCGGTGGTGGAGCTCCTCTCGGGCAAGCTCGCGTCGGTCAGCCTCCCCCTCATCACGCGGCACCAACAGATCACCTTGAGCAATGTGGTGAAGGTGGTACTGCAAGCGGCGCAGTACCAAGCGTCACTAGATGCTAACGGACTCAAGTTCGTGTACTCGTTCGAGCTCTTCCGGCGCTCGCCCAAGAAGAAGTCCTTGAACATGCGCGACGTGTCGTGGGCCCTCCACAGCGACCAGAAGGAGATGCTCTTTGGGCTCGTGGAGAATACCTACCCCCGCATGTCGTGGGCCACCGTACGCACCACCGGCATTGTGTACTGGGCCGACCGGTTCCGGCTCGAGAAGACGCTTGAAGCCGTGGCCCGCAACGAGTTTGCTGATGTGAGAGACCCCTCCGGCCGCGTCTCGGTACTTTACCTTGCCCTCCGCAAAAAGCAGGTGTTGGTGGGCCTTTGGAAAACCGTGGCCCACAGCGAGCGTGACAAGATGCTCAAGTTCTTGGCCAACGACTTTGCGCTGCAGCGCTGGAAGGCCGCCGCAGCCAAGAACGCCTATGTTCTCTTGGGCAAGCACCGGTACTTGGACTCGGCCGCATTCTTCTTGCTTGCCGGGCAAATCAGCGACTGCTGCCTGATCGTGTGCAGCAAGATCCACGACACTGAGCTAGCGTTGGCGGTGGCCCGAGTCAACGAAGATGCCTCGTGTGTGCAGCAAATCATCGAGCAGTACGTGCTTCCTGCAGCCTTGCAGCAGGGCGACCGCTGGATGACGTCCTGGGCCTTCTGGCAAATGAAGAAGAAGGCCTGGTCCATCCAGGCCTTGCTCCATACTCCGCACGCTTGTGTGCTGGAGCATCTCATGGACTTCTCGCCCCGGTTCCAGCAGGACTTTGCCTCGGTGCACTTTGTTCCCGAAAGCGCCAGCTATCTCCGCGACGATCCGGTGCTAGGCGTGCTCTACTCCAACTTGAGACTGGCCAAGCTGTCGTATCTTGAGGGAGCCAAAGGCGTGTCGCCGCAGAAGGAGTTTGACTTTGTCATCAAACTCGCCTGCATCTACTCGCGCATGGGCTGTGACTATCTCCTGATGATGTTATTGACTAGCTGGCGGTTTTTGACGGAGGAAAAGCGTCCGGCAGAGCCCAACGAAGCGTTCCGGGAGTTTTCTGCACGGAACAACTCGGTTCCGGCCACCCACGATGCCGTCTTTGCCGAGCCGGACATGAGTGCTTTTGACTTTGGGTTCTAGGACCAATGGGCCGGGTTCTCTTTGGCGGAATAGGTTCGTTTCTGCACTGACCAGTGGGTCTAGTAGACCAATTGGTCAGTTTCTGCACTGTGTCTAGACTAGCTGGTCAGTTTCTGCACTGTGTCTTTAGACCAATTGGTCAGTGTCTGCACTGTGTCTAGACTAGCTGGTCAGTGTCTGCACTGTGTCTAGACTAGCTGGTCAGTTTCCGCACCGACACCTTCGGTCTACTGGACTAACTGGTCAGTTTCTGCACTCGCTTTCTGCACTGACACTTTCTGTCTACTGGTACTGTTTGCCGCTTTAACAGAATGTAGGTCATTGAATCACCACTGGTGCACAGTTCTTCGTGTAGGGTCGTCAATGGCATAAAAAGACGCCTGTAAAGAACAGCAGGGTGGACTGTACATACTTGCCTTGCTGGCCATGCCGAGGCATTACACCGGCTCTGGGAGGCGGCTTTTCCATAGGGCTAATGAATTGGATGATTATGAGTGCCCTTCCTGGTTTGGGGCGACCCACTTGCAGCAAAAAACGAACCCCACCCGGGACTCGAACCCGGAGTCTTCCGCTTAGGAGGCGGATGCCTTAACCATTTGGCCAGAAGGGCTTTTTACGGAACGTCCCTTTTAGACAAATGATACACAAAATACAATTGGTTGTTTTTTGAGTTAAATTTGCTCCCAACTTTTTTACCTGTGATCATCATTTTCAAGCTGGCTACAACTTTCAGAAAAAATGGGGTGGCACTTTGAGAAATAATGCGGAGGAGCTGGCTGTAAAAAGTATCGCACCACTACAGCAACGTTTCAGATTCGTGGCACTAGAAGCGAGGTTACAAAGAGAACCCAAAAGTATAAATTTGACGCATTTCCCCTTTATCCCTACTCTTTCCATGTATGTCCCAGTGTTTACTCCAGTCCTCGCGGACATGATGGCGTGATCTTGCCAGCAGAGAAGAGGTTACTTTTGGTGAATTCTGGCTCTTGCAACGGCCTGTGATTCTCTTCGAGTCGTTTGAGGTCTCTGGGTGTGGAATCCCTGATACACTACTATGGGCTCGCCATGTGAATGATGCCAGGGAGGCTAGTGGGCAAACGTCCCCGACCAGCAACACTGAGGCTCTTGAATCCGTTATCTACGATTGATGTTTCTGGACACAGCATATGTTTCAAAATCGTGGAGTTTATACCATTCGTGTGCACACCTACATCAAAGGATGGGTTTAGGCGAGTGCGGCGCATTGGGGACACACGGAACGGCCGAAGATGAAATGATTCTTGGCAAGTCGGTTTATTACAACGAGTTAGCGATAATGGGGCGAATGATGGGAGCAATGGGAAGATTACGGGCACACATTCTCAGGTGCCTTACAAATCCACCTCATACCAGATGACCTCTTCGGAGACTTGCCCCGCAGATGCCAACACCTTCACGCTGGGGTTCTCCATACCTGTTGCCTCAGAACCAGTCGATGTGGGGTCAAACTGCAAGATACATGAAGATCCTCCATACACAATATCATCCTCAACACCGGAACGGTTACACAAGACAACAGTTGTTTTGTGGTTCTTCTTGGGGAGCATATTATTTGGATGTGACAAGTACGGGAAAAACCGCACGATCCAATAATCAATGAGCGATTTGGAGCGCTTCCATGGCTCGGTAACAAAGCTGGCACTCTCGAACAAGCCCACCACAGAGGAAGCCTCACCCCCGCTTGCTTGGTCACGCTCGGTGCCGTTTTGACACTCCAGAACAAAGTTCGTGTACATACTAGTGAGCTTTTGTTTTTCTGCTGGGTTGAGCTGATCTTGCGCACAAGGCGAGTCTGAGCTGAGCCATGCTGTAGGCACAATGATCAACGAAGAGTCATTCTGCCAGGTTTTCAAAGAAAACTCGAAAGCTCCGAAGGGCGCCTTGAACTGCTTGGGATTCAAGTCCATGCAAATGCCGATGTTTGAAAGCACATCAAACGTTTCGTCGGTCTCTCCGGGAAAGTTTAGCGTCACCGAAGGGAAGCTTTTATCTGGGTTCTCAGAGCAGCCCCACACCTCATCCGCCTCATACATGTGCGTTTTGCGGTAATTGGAGACGAGATTCCCCAATCTGTCGACCACCATTGCGGAGTTATAGGTGATACCATTGGAGGTTTCAGGGTATCCTATCACCGTGGTGCAGCGCAAAGCCTCGGAGAGTTCGCTTGCTACGCTGAAGGATCGTCCCCTCCCCTTTTGTTCCAAGTACGGTTCGAGATCCTTGGGGGAATGGAAGTTGTAGCCTGTGATGGAAAGCTCGGGCAAAACCAATAGGTCAATGTCTCTGTTGCACTTCGAAACAAGTCTCTTGAGTTTGGCGATATTCTGCTCGACTTTGCCGATGACAGGGCTAAACTGGACACATGCAATGCGCAACTTCATGGATTATGATAAAAGAGGCTGCGGAGAAGATGCGGTTGCGATAAAGCGGGACAGGTGCGGTGCACGGGTTTATCCCCAGCACTTCCAGGCGACTCAAGTGGGTGAACAGTACTGACGCATGGCACAAAGGTCAGAAAATATCTGTTGTGTGAAGTCGCCAAATGTGGAAGCATTCATGGACGGTCGAGATCCGCGGAGCAAATACCATTGATACAAGCCACTCGATTTGTCCCAGGAGCGAACGCTTCTATGGGAAGGGAATAATTCAAGTCTCGTCGAGGCCCGGCATTCCGTGAAAGAGTTTGCCATAGCATGATGAGCTCTTGTCGTTAAAGTGCTCATACGGCGTGTCAGGGGGCAAGAATGCCCCACACACATTGCAAAAGAAGGAGTAGCACGCCAGGCATTTCATCTTGTTGCAGCCATCCAGACGCTGAATGACCAAGTCACACGTGGGGCATTTGGAGAAGTCGCCGTCGGTGACAAGCTGCAGAAACAAACGATCCATTTTGTCCATGTCGTACTCCAAGGCGAGTTTCCTCAAGAGATCCAAGCCGTAAGTGCGGCGAAGCAGCTCCTTCTGTGCCGCATTTTCCGGAGTCTTGGGGGAAGACCACACCTCGAGCTCGTCCTCGGAGATGCCGAAGTACTGCCTCTTGTCCCGGACACCCGTGCAAATGCGGGTTTTGGTGTGGTTTGATTTCCGGCAGTTGTTGCAAAATGCATAGCCACACTTTCTGCACACCACCAAGAGATCGCTGACGTCCAAGCGGTAGATGAGGTTGGTGCAGGCGATTCCCGCACACGTGACGACCCGAGCCGGAAAGAGTTTCGAGAGCAAGTTTTGCTGGTGGTCGAGAAAAAGCGCTAGGTACTTTTCATAAATGTGGCGAGGAGCCTTAGCGGAGTTGTCGCAAGCCGTTGGGAGTTTCTTGCGGGGATTTGGAGAGTCTGCGGTTGGGTCATGGTCCAATATGCGTTTCAAGTCGTCTAGCAAAATGGGAGGCGTCATGAGCTTTTTCTTGAACTCCTCAAAGTCCAGGTCATTGTGGATTCTTTGGGCGACATGAGACTCTCGTTCCGAGGCGACGCTTTTGGAGCAGTGGAAGTCCGGGCAGTGCACTTTTTCCACGTTGGCGTCGTCGATGAGGTTGATGAAGAAATCCCGCAAGCACCGCAAGCAAAACACGTGCTTGCATTGGGGAAATTGGAAGCTCCGCAGGCCAAAGGCGTTTTCCTGGCAAATGCCGCACACAAACGTCAGCGATTCGAACTCCCTGTGGGCTTGGTCTTTGTCAGAAGTGACAAGAAGATCTATGAGTTGCTGGTCGAGCCCAAGGCATACACGAGTGGCGCCTTGAGATAGGAAGATTGGGTTTCCAGAGGGGAGAGGCAGTGGGCGCGGTTTCAAAGAATCCGAACTTTCCAAGAACTCAGTGAGTTGGCCCTTTTTCAACAAATCCATGGGCAGGGCCACCAATTCCTGGAGGTGCGACACCATTGCAAAGAGAACCTGGTACTTTGAGTCATACCAAAGTTGTCGAAGCTCATTTTCTACTTGATCCTTTGTCTCTTTGGGCAAGAAACTGGAATTCAAGGATATATCGGGGCATTGTTCATACGGATAAAGGGATGGAAGCAGAAAGGCGAGCCGAAGAGGCGGCAAGTGATGGAGAACATGGGACCGGGCAATGTCCGAGACAGTGATGGGTTCATCGAGAGAAATCGGCACCGTTATAACTCCATTATAGTTGCATTCAAGAGGGGCGGTGTTTAATGAGGAGGTGGTGCCGTCCGATTGGGGCGTTTGGATTGAACCGGGGTCGTGAGTTGAACCGGGGTCGTGAGTTGAACTGGGGTGAGTTGAACCGGGGTCGTGAGTTGAAACGGTATCGTGGGCTATAGCGGTGTCATCAGCCAAAACTGTCTCGTCATCTAGAAAGAGGGTATCGTTATAGATGGCCTTGAGAGCTCTCAATTCTTCAGCACGGAGATCCATGGTCCGGAGGAGATGGCG
Source organism: Metschnikowia sp. UFMG-CM-y6306 (assembly GCA_009756535.1). Taxonomy (NCBI): domain Eukaryota; kingdom Fungi; phylum Ascomycota; class Pichiomycetes; order Serinales; family Metschnikowiaceae; genus Metschnikowia; species Metschnikowia sp. UFMG-CM-y6306. The sequence continues at coordinate 124,249 of WFIW01000028.1, read as the reverse complement.
CGGAGACAAGCGGTGGAGCGATCAAGTACGACAAAGGGAGCCGACTCAAGCATACGTATGGAGGCGTGCAGTGGGACAAAACCAGCGGCAACGGCTTCCTTGGAGCGATGAAGGCCAGGGATCTCGGGGAGGCAGCACTCCACTGCACGAGTCTGGGGCCGCTCTTGTCACGTGGGCATAACCTGGGGCCGGGCCTCGTGTCCGCGCATGTGCACCGCAGAGAAGCGTCTCCAGTGACGCCATACCACGTCATTCCAGTGACCTCGGCGAGCATGTCCCTAATGATATGGACTTTCTTGGGTTCCAAGGTGGGGGCCTACGTGCGGCCGGCAGAGACGGTGTACTACCGAGGATCCCTTGTTGAACGCATGTCCAAAGCCATTGGTTCGGCAGGTGGAGCGACAGACTAGACATGCGGAAAGTCGGCTAAGTTGAAGACTAGGGCGGAGGATTCCTCTCAAGTCCGGCGGATTCAGGTTTGGCAAATGGACTAAGCATGCTACGCCAATGCATCTACTGCGAGTCCATGGCCGAGACTTGGCACTACTACTGCACCCAAACTCCATTGAACAAGCACTCCGACGACGCGGCAACTGGCTCAGAGACACCGTGGGCCTCGCGACCCCTTTTGCAGCCACCCAAGAGCCGGCGTGCATATAGTGCAGCCGACGAGATGGGTCGATGCCCGGAGCAAGGGGAACAAGCAAGGGCAGGTTGCCTGGCATGGACGCGCGAACGAGGCGCCTGGCTAAGAGGCGTGACGTGTGGGGAGCATCGAGTCTCCGCACCCACGGGCGACCCCGCGCGGCATGCAGGACGCCATGCATTGGTCAGGCCTCCGCCATTCATGCAATGGTCAGGCAATCGCCCAGCCCGAGGTATAAATACCAGCATGGAATCCCGGCACCCTCTTTTCCTTCTTTGAAAATCAACAGCAATCCTTCATTGAAGTCCAACAGCAACAACAACCCCAGCACATTTCCACATTCCACATTCCACATTTCCACATTTCAGCAGACTTCCACATTTCAGCAGACTTCCACATTTCAGCAGACTTCCACATTTCAGCAGACTTCCACATTTCAGCAGACTTCCACATTCCACTGCACCATAATCTCCATTTGTCCATCCTTCAGCAATCCTACAGCCATGACCAGAACAAACAAATGGACCGTCCATGAAAAGCAGTCGGAGCCTCGGTACTTTACGCACAACGGCCACCACGACATGAACCCCAACCACGTCAGCAAAAACGGCTCGGGCAAGTTCAACTGGGGCAAGGCAGGCGACGAGTTGATGGACGAGGAGCTCGAGGGGCTCGGGGCAAACCGCTCAGGCCGGCGCAACTCCAACCACAACGAGCACGAGCAGGCCATGCGAGACAAGTCCCAGGCGTGCGAGTCGCTGCTTGCCATGTAGGCACTGTGTCTTGGACAATGCGCCAGCTAGACTAGCCGGACTAGGGCCTAGGCGGCCGTCCGAGGCATGTATATAAATTCATCATTGTGTTGGTTACATTGATGCGGACAAGTTGTCCAAGAAATGATTGACGAAACCTTGAATTGACAAAACCTTGAATTGACAAAAACCTTGAATGGGTGTGTAGTTAAGTGTCAGCATACAATGCTTGTAATTCGTGCGGGACTCAATGGTGCAGTGGTGGGATGACTTCAGCACATGCTCCTGTAACCAGCTCTCCTGTAACCAGCTCTACTGTACCAGCTCTACTGTACCAGCTCTACTGTACTAGCTGATACAGCTCGGCTGTAACGCAAGAACTTTTGACGACGAAGCCTGACTAATTGTATGGAGTTTGGAATATGGTTGATGGAGGAAGTCGGGCCGCGCACGTGACACGCCAGTTGAGTCTTAAGAATTTATAGACAGGATGTGAAACAGGCGCTTCAATGATGGACGAAGCAGATGTGGAGGTCTTTCCTGGCTCATTGGTTTGGATTATAGATTTGGATCATAGATTTGAATCATTTGGATCGTAGATGTTTCCGGACATTTATAGTCTAGGTTCACGCACTTTACAGAAAAAGTCCAAATATTGCCAAGGTACCTCAACTATAAAAGACAAATGGGTCAAAAAAAGTTAATGTTAATTTGAAAAAGCTGCATGTCCTCTATTTGTATGTAAATATCGGGGAAATCTTTGGTACTACGGAGAATTAGTGGTTCAGATGAATATATAACCAAGAATGATGGATAATCCATATTCGTTCAAAATGGCTGACATCTTCTGTCTACGAATGCATAGTTTGTTCGCAACTAATCATCAATCTAATTTCGTCAAGGATTTTTGAAGCACTGGAGCTACCATGGGTAGTGCGCTACCCATGTATTCATTGAGGTCCGGTTACAAGGTGAAACGACGGGTACAAGGTGAAACGACGGGTACAAGGTGAAATCGATACCTCACCTGGAGAGGCGAGCCCGGCTCCGACCGCTTGTCTTCGAGGCTTAGACGAGGTGCCAGCTTCTCTCTATCAGGTGCAATGGCGTGGTTTTACCCGAATGCAACGGTGATTTTCTCAGATGCAGGGCAGTTCCCGCCCCACACCGCCTGGAAAGATGCCATTATGGCCTAAAAAAGCCAGATTGGACTTGTTGGGGATTAACGGGTACGGCCGTGTGCCAGCCGAACATCGGCCAAATGTGGTGCCCCGGGCCCCACACCGCTGAAAGAGGCGCAATCAAGGCCCGCCTCGCCCCCCGGCCAGTTACATCTATACTAGTCTGGATGATCCCTGAACCCCCGTACATCCACGAATAAATCTTCTCTTGGTAATTGACGGACAACTACAACAGTAGTCTTGATGATTTAGCGGAACTACGCTAGAGCATACTGTTCAAATAATGTTACATTAATTGCCATCAAATGCGCTATTTTTATTGGCTCACTAGATTTGAGCTCGGTCTATGTACGTTCGAATCTAGGAAATATATGGGACCCAATAGTAAGCTCCGAACACAGCAAGTCACCTATCGCCCAACATGTGGCTTCAGTGATGCAGTTTCACCATCCTATATACTTGGTCAAACACTACGATTAGGACTAAACAGTTCTATAAAGACCAACCGTTACTTCATTATTTGTATGGTGAATCCTCCGGATAAAATACATCCGGCTTCTGGGGTTTAAAATGTGTGTTTATATGGCAGTAGCAACATAACTGTGGGTGTTGGAACAATTAATTTTGTATCTGAATTAAGAGAGCTTTGGACATTTCACAGTTAGGTCAGTACCCGAAAGCGGAAGTGATCTCCATTGGTAAGTGTTAAATCGACCATGGGTGCCACCAATGGATACACAATTGATCTACGTGTGGATACAAGGAACCGCCCTCCACCACCCATCTCCTAGGCTTAGAGAGGCGGCACCAGTTGCACCCTATCAGGTGCAGCGCCGTGGTTTGCGCTCGAAATGCAATGTCGTGGTCTGAGATACAGAATCCCTCCTCTGACATCACGTCGGCCCAATAAGCCAGGCTGGGAATCTAGAGGCAATTAAGGCGCCTGGGCGGGTCCAAACACTCCATTTCGAACCAAGATGGCGCCATCGTGCCCTCACACCGACTGAAGAGGGTCTATCCAGGTCCCTCACCTCAGTAGGCCTCATGCGGCCCAGACCAGCTTCAGTTATATAAGTTGGACGGTCCCCTTGTTTTAGGGATCATCACATCTTCTCTGGAGTACTTGACGTAAACAGCAACATTACTCATAAACAAGCTATGTAGTGTCCCCACTTATGTGAGCGGTTATTACCTTTTTTATGAGTAGTTTATTATAAGTAGTTTATGCCAGGCGGAGGCCGGTGATGGTGTTTATCCTGGATTTTAGGTCATAAAACCTAATTAATACGGCCGGTGTCGCCCTGGAGACACTGAGGGTTGAACTCAATCCGCATGCACATGCGAGTTGGCCCATTCGTGCATCAAGTCGCAGAAGTTGCAGCCAACGCTCACCTCGAGCACTATGTAAATGAATGAGCCCCGATGAGCCGGTGTTTCAGGGGCCTGAAGATTTACCCGAAGCCCCGTTTGGAAAGTATATAAAACCAACAGGTTGTCCGGCAAGACCTCTCCCCCGGGATTCCTCCAAGACTGCTGTATTCGATATCAAGAGCTTGTCATTCCGACACTGTTCAAGTGTAATAGATCGTGTAGTGTTTTTCTTTCCAAAGACAGGCTAATTTGATGGGTAGGGTTCTGAGAGAGTCTGCATCCGGAGGAACCACGATGCTTGCCGCTAGACCGTCACTGTCAGACGCGTCTTCATGCCGGTACCGCCAGTTCTGCCCTGTAAGCGCATATCCAAAGGTGGCGACGGTTTCAAGTTATTCAATCCCATGCAACTAGCCGGAGGGCCGGGTCGGGCCTTCTAAGTACACCCGGTAGAAACTTGGTCGGTGCGCCCCTGGTCAGAACGGCCTCAGGAAGGCTGGTGGACCTGGAATAGAAATGAATACAAGATGACCGACAAGATGATAAATGACCCAAGTGGTTCACTAATGAATCATCAGCAAAGCGCCCGAACACTAGAGAGAATGTACGTCAGCTTACGAGGGATCGACGATTAAGGAGAGGTGCCAGTGTAAAGACGGACTTCCCAGGGGAGTCCATGGATGCACCTCGGCCCGGAGTCCCATGGTGGCAGGTGCCTGGCTGCTTTTGGGTGCCTACGGGTCAAGCAAAGTATTGACGGTCACAGCTGAATGGAGACGAAACAACCTCTTCAATTTCAGAGGCCGAACACCACCTGGCATGGAGTCTAGAGGCCTGCTTTAATCCGGAGTGGTCTAATTTGGCCTGTGATGACGAGAGAAAAGAAACTATTTGGACGGTAAACCAGAGGTACTGATTTGAATGCCAAACATGTACTTGAATAGCCTCCAGCTTTTGACCATCCGGGCCAGAGGGAGCTATCAGGATGGATTTCCTTGAACACGGCGCACATTGGCCCGTGCCCCGTTTATATGCATGGACCAGTGTGCCAGCCAGGCTGAATCACTTAGGTACATCTGTAGGGAGTCTAAGACCGCCTTCACTTGACCACAGTTGTATAGTGGGCACGATAGCCATGCGCAGAGACGACCTGCTTGGCCAGCGGTGGTTCGACGGCCAACAAGCGAGAGTATCGCCGAACGCCGGGACACCTGTACAGTCGAAGAACCTGGGCGTGACAAGGGATGAATCCCTTTGGACACGTCACCCTTCATCCAGTTCCTCCTAGCCAGTCAGTCCATCACCCCGGTGCCCCTCCGCCTCCTTCAACCTCTCCTCCACCTCGCCCTTCCGCCTCCTTCAACTTCTCCTCCACCTCGCCCTTCCAGCCCTTGCGCTTCTGGCGCTCCTCATACGCCTTCTTGTTGCTCAAGACCCGCTGCACAATAAACTCCGTATTCATGTGCGAGTACTTGTGGTCAGGCAAGCGGACCATGCTGCAGTCTCCAGCATGGCCTTGGTGGCCCTGGGGCGTGGGCCCGTGCACCACGCTATCCACGCGTGCCGGCAAACTGTGGAGAAACGCCGGGCTGGGCATGTATGGCGCTCCCACAACGAGAGCATCCACGTACCGGCATTGGAGCACGCAGAGGCACCGCTCAAAGAGGTTCATGATTGGGTAGTTGAGGCCCTTGTGCTGGTTGACCACGTGGTCCTCGTGGATGCCGACCATCACCGCAAGGCCCTTGGCCCTGGCGCACTCTGCTGCCAAGCGCAATGCCTCAATGTGGCCCGGGTGGAAGAGATCAAAGCCTCCGTCAATGTACACCGCCCCGTTGGCTAGGCGTTCCTGCAGAGCGGGCCCTGCGCCCACCACGCGCTCTAGCCGATACTGCCCAGGCTCCTTCTCGGAGCAGTTTCCTGCGGCACCCTCACCGCTCACCACGTACACCGCCGCACCCGCGTGCAACCCCGTGCAGTCGGAGGCGTATTTCCGAAAACTGGCCATGTCCTTGAACACTACGTGCTCGGGGCCCTGCTGCAAGAGCGGTTGGTAGTGGTGCGCCTTGTTCATCAACAACATGCGCCCCACCAAGTCGGTGGTCAGAATGTTGGGCGTTCTCTTGACCACCACAAAAAGGCCCTTTTCCTTCACATCCTTGTAGCAATCCTCTCCATTGGCGTCCGTGGTGATATCGTCTCCGTGCACGACGTATTTGCAGCCATACTCGGCCATGAAGCCGGGGTCCGTGACGTACGGCGCGTTGGCCACGGCCCGCGTGCTCCATTTGCACGCGTTGACGGCGGCCAAGCGCTCGTCCATCTTCATCACCACGGGGCCTTTGTTGTGAAGGATCTCGGCGTCCGAGTGCACCCCGACATAAAGTTCCCGGCCGAGCTGCCGGGCCTGGAGCATGGCGCCTGCATGTCCTGTGGTTAGTATGGAGAGGGGCGGGGGAGCCGGCGGCTCATCCAGAGTCGGCGGGACGTGGGGTGGGGCGCGGACCGCGGCGGCCCGGGCCCCGAGGTGAAAAAGCCGTACCGTGGTGGGTAAAGTCGAAGCACCCGTCAATCCAAACCCGCTCGTTTTCAATTCCGTCGGGCCTCTCGTACATGGTGGGTTGGAGTGAGAATAGCTTGAGAATGTGGTACCACTACGCATTACGCGTCGGGGCCCGCGGTATGTGCAGGCCCGACGTTCACTACAGGTAGCACGAGTCGCCTTGTGGCTTAGCCATGTTTATATTCGAATAACGCCTACACTAGGGGGCCCTATCTGGAACTCGAGCGGGTCCATATCAGAAGAGACGCTGCGTTCATGAATTTAGGGTTGCGGCCTGGCTGGGACCTGAACGGGACCTGACTGAGACATGACTGTGGGATGCGGTACCCAGCTGCAGGAATCGAGCTCTTCCCATCATTCCTGGAGCTGGGAACCTAATAGCCATGGCCTTAGGCGCAATTTCTTCTGGTCCTCTCGACCCACGTCACGCAACAGTGCGCCGCGTTAATCAACGTGACCACACAAGACTCGAGTGCACCGACAGGTGTTGGCTTAAATGCCAAGTTCCAAACACCTTTGCACCACACTATCTCACGCCGGACTGCTGCTCTCCAACCAGGAACCCGCCTTTCTTCGCTTGCTTTGAGGATTTGTGGCCCATGCGACTAGCCGGGTTGGACGACTTGTAACCCGTGGGACTGGCCCGGCTAGAGGCTGTGGGATTGGCCTGCTGGGGTAGCATCACGTGATCCCGTTTGGGTCCCATATACACCGGAGCCTCTCCGGCCGCTTGTTTCTTCAACGTCTTCTCCATGTACAAGTATATGAGACCTGCATTCCGAGTCAGAGATCCATACATCCACGAGAAAAACGCCCCGATCCCTGGCGGCAACGAGATCAAAAAGTCAAGGAGGATGTTTGACTGTAGCCTCATGACTAGCTTCTCGGGAATGAACAATTCCTCCTGAGCAATGTGGATGAGCCGGGCATGCACCGCATACATCACTATGGGTCCTATTGCTGGCAAAAAAAACACCGCCAACGGCACAAGCCCGAGCCCGCAGTCCATGCCCACTCCACACAGACCCAAAAAGCATTTATCATGAACCCATGCTTGTTTTTGGATTCGTCTCCATGACTTTTGCTGTTGCGGATTCCCACTGAGCTTCCGAGTGTTTCCGTCTTCATCCTCGAATGGGTTTATTCGGTTAAAGTGCTCCTCTCCGTACTCGTTGTACTTGTCCATGGCAATGTCATAGCCTGGAATGTTCTCTAGCTGCTCCATCTTTAATTGCCGGTCTGGATATAGTGTTGAACCGAGAAGGGAACAGAGTCACACAAGTAGTTGCTGATGGCTGCGGAAGCAAGTTGTGGAGAAATGTTCTCTTGGAGATGCTGCTTCAAGTCGCTAAATGCTGGGATGCCTGGAATGTGGTAGGTGATATTTGCCTTCTCCCAGCTTCTTTATGGCCAAATGTTTCAATTGAATTGTCGATGGTTGGCGGTGGCGTAATGGAGCAACTGTAGATAAGCTCTGCGCGGGGCCGATCGTACCGACCCGACGCGCCACTGCATATATCATGGCTCACCAAACAACGAGGAACTGGGCAAGAATGCTGGCAAGCCGCTCCATGGCACGAGCAAACGCATGTGCAAATTCGCTGTGAGGTGGTGGGACGGAGATATGCCCAGGTAGAAGCCCTCGGTCACATGCCATCATCCTGGACATGACTCCCCAAAATTGCCACAAGCTTCCTTCTCACGACACGGTGGTGGGTTGCACTGACCCGCCGGTTTCTTGCCGACATATCACACACTTCAGGTGGCCTGCCCTGAAGCGGCCCATGAAACACCCACGGCAAAAGACGTGCCCACAGAGCGTCTTCACCGGACTGGTGTACGGCGCCTTGCAGAGAACGCACTTAAACGGGACTTCTTCTGGCTGCCTCAGCTTTTTGCCAACGGTTTCCCACTCTTTTTCAACCGGCTTTGTCACTTTCAGTTCGCCTCGAATGTGCAAGAATTTGCATGTATCGCCGTACCCGCAGTACCCGGTTTGCTGAAAGTCTTTACACACGTCTGGCTGGAAGTCCGTGAGCGTCGTAACTCGGATGTTTTTTGGAGCGCCCTTTGGCCCAACCACTTTTGTGGCTTTACGTGGTTCTGGCAAGGTGTCCTCTTTGTCCTCAGGATCTCCACTGCGGCCTCCCGACGAGGTTTCAGCTGTTTTCAAGGAACCCACATCTGTACTTGGCTCTGCGGGGCCAGGATCCGCCGATTTGGAAGAGAATTTCGGCCGCTTGCATGTTTCAGCGGCAATGGATGTTACCGAAGCGGAGTCAATGTCATCATCTGGACTGCGCCGCTTTGCAGTGGAGGACTTGAGGTTTCTCTTCTTGAACATGGTGGCGGGACGTGGCCGCTGCGGCGCCTTCACCCGTACACCAGGTAGTGCCTGCCTCAACCCGGTGGGATCTCGGGTGTACTACATGCAGTGCCCGCGACTATCTCTTCCCCAGGATTCTATCTAGGATTTTTGCAACCTCCTTCTTTCCTGCTGTATTTCCTTCATTCAATCAAGTGACTGCTAGGCCTCAATCATGGGCTAAGATTTTTGCAGGGTTTTGCACTTTAATTCCTTTATCACCGCGTCAGGAATTCGTGTCAAGCTCCATCATTGGCTGCTCTTACCTGCTCGGGATATCATAACCTCGACCCAACACGGCTTAGTTCCCTGCCCCGATAGACCTGCTTTGAATCTCGCCGCCTGCAAGTGCCTTTGATGGAGCAGTTGCAGAGAAAGAATGTTACTCATCCCATTACTTAGACCCCCGGCAAATAGCAGCCATTCTTATGAAGCTCAAACCACCACTACAACTTCAGAAACGCTAAAGCCCCGTTTTGGAAATTAAGGTGGTGCTGATGGAAAACGTGTATGGCTAACCACGAGCTGACGTCTCCGCAAAAATTGATACTTGGTTTGCCTGTTCACCCAGGACCTATTTAGAGGAATGGGGAAGTGGTCGCACGGCGCAAGTGAAGACATGAGCCTCAATAATCTTTCGCTTCTTTCTTATTGCTTCGCTATACCTTTGAATGGAGATATTCTATACAAGGATTCATGAAGCCAGAAAGAGGCTGCGTGTCCAGTTGTACAATCGAGCCGGTAAAGACGAAATTGCCGTCAAAGCACCCATCTTGCAAGTACAAAAAGTGGTGAAGTGCAATACTTCAAGGATAAACAGGGCGTCAACGAGTTTTTGGACGGAGACAATTAGACATTGTTCTTGATTTGCCCCTACAGAGGCTGCTTTCAAAAATTGACACTTCGAAGTTGGCCCTTGACACTGCCGTTGCTCAGACTCTAAATGGATCATCCACTTGAAGACGTGCTCAAGATTCCCGTGGGGCGCACACGAGTCGGAGTTAAGCACTGGCACCACGCAGAAAATTACGATGTGGGTGTTTATCTAGAGCCATCAGCAAAAGAAGAGGAAGCGTCTCTCCAGGGACCGAGAAGAATTCTCTCCAGGGACCGAGAAGAATTTCATTAAATACAAAAGTTGCGACCCCGCAAAAGATGGAGGCTTTGGAAGTATCAAAGCAGCTGATCAAGTGGATCAATCAGACCTTGAGTGATGCACCGAACACGCATTGAGTGTAGTGGTTGTTCTTTGCTACTTCTACGCGGATGCCCACGCATGAGCATGGGGTATAGCGACTTGCCCAACAGACTGTTCAAGGCGATTGATCCTGATAGATATCACTATCCTCGTGCCCCTATATTCACTTGCTTACTTACGAGGCGATGGGCTCGGGACCTATCTCTCATGACACATTACGTTGACCTTCTGATGCACGAATGAAGCTCAAAAATATCTGCTCTAATGAAAACTAATGCTTGCATTGAGGTGAAGTCTAAGAGAGCCTCTTTGATCTCCTAGACAAGGGTTTATCTGTCTTCCTTTCGAAGATGATAAAGCCACAGTTTAGCTATGACTACTTGGATATGTCTTGGAGTTATCTCTAAAAACCTTATTTTTTGCCGACCTACATGTTTTGTAATATTCAACTAACTCTGTGGTAATTTACATTGCACATTGAGGTTTAACCTTGTTTAAAATAGATATTCAAGATTATTGGTTATATAGTGTTAAAATATTAAAAGCCTGAAAAATCCGTGATAGTTTAGTGGCTAGAATTACCGCTTGTCGCGTGGTAGACCGGGGTTCAATTCCCCGTCGCGGAGCTTCTTTTTGCTCCGTTTTCCGCAGTAGCATCCGTACAGCTGGTAAATGTCTCTCTTCTCACGACCGTGATACGTAGAGATACTTGTTCTTTCCACGCCGCCCAGCCCAAATGCTTTACACAACCTTGGGCCAATTTCAATTGACCCCAGCATGGATCCTATGGACTCTTCTTGCCTATTTTGTCCTTCCCTGCATGGTGTACCTCACCGTTCCTTTCTTGATCCGTCGATCCCGCCCTGCCACCCCTAGAAACATCAGCATCTTCGTTCTCGGCGACTTGGGTCACTCGCCCAGAATGTGCTACCACGCCCTCTCTTTTTCTCGACTCGGGTACGCCGTCAACCTCTGTGGGTACCTTGAAACTGAACCCCCGGCAACGATCTTGGACGATCCCAATGTGGATATCATACCTATACGCGTGGTGCACAACACTCGCAAATTGCCCTATCTACTCTTTGCCATGGTCAAAATCCTAAGGCAAATCGGACAGTTGTGGCACATTTTGGGCCAGGTTCCGGGGTGCCTGCATATAATGCTTCAGAACCCTCCCGCCCTACCTCTTTTGGCGATTTTGTTGGTTTACATTCGAGTTTGCAGCCCGCACACCAAGCTCATCATTGACTGGCATAATCTCAACTACCTGATTTTGAATCTCCGATACCGAAACGAGAAGAACTTGGTTGTGCGACTTATGCGGCTCTACGAGAGCAGGTTGGGTCAATTAGCCTGGTGTCATATCACGGTGACGTCCGCCATGAAGGATTTCTTAGTGGAGCAGTTTGGCTTTACCGAGACGGCAGTTCATGTATTGCACGACCGCCCTGGCCCGCAGTTCAAGCCCCTTTCAGAGGAGGCCAAGAAAGATATTTTGAAGCACGATGTTTTTGCCGACATTGATATGAATGACCGCCGCATTTTGGTTTCCTCGACGTCTTTCACTCCAGATGAAGACTTCAACTCTCTCGTGGATTCTCTCCAGGCGTACGAGGTGTCTAAGGCCCCTCCGCTTTTGGTGCTTGTCACAGGCAAAGGCCCCATGAAGGCGGATTTCTTGGAGAATGTGGCGCGGTGCGGCATGAGAAAGGTTGTGGTGCGGAGTGCCTGGCTTTCGGCCGAGGAGTATCCCTTGGTGTTGTCAGCAGCCGACTTGGCCGTATCTCTCCATACGTCGCTGAGCGGGTTGGACTTGCCCATGAAAATCCTTGATTTCTTTGGTGTCGGAGTTCCTGTTGTGACGTTGGATTTCGCTGCGATTGGTGAGTTGGTCAGTGACGGCGAGAATGGCTTGGTGGTCAAGAAGGCAGAGTTACACCTGGCCATCATTAATGCACTACTGGATGATCTACTTCTACACAAGTTGAAGAAAGGCGCATTGAGGGAGAGTGAGGACCGTTGGGACAAGAACTGGAGTGCCGTTTTAGAACCAATTTTTGCGACATGATGGTCCCCACGTGCCGGCAGGCACAGGGAAGAAAATGTTCAAAAGCATTTTAGGGCTCATGGAAACTTGTCTGGAGCATTACAGTCAATTGAGTGAAGTCACAACGGAAAGGGGTCATTAATGTTTCTTTTGCTCTAAAAGTCTTTTGGAGAGGACTGTTTATTTCTGTGGGGTTATGAGATGCGGTGAGATGTGACCCATAAAGCCGAGATTGGGCACAGGAGAACAATCTCTCAATCCCAATAAATCGTGGCTGGCCATTGTACGTCTTCGAGAAGAAAACTGGAGTGGTAAAGAGCGGGTTCGGCCAACCACCCACCGATTCATAAATGTGCTCGGAGCCAAGAAGCTTTGAGCGCCAGACAGTTAGGCGGCGCAGAAGTGGCCATTGATGGGGCTTACGCATCGCCAGGCGCAAAGGGCAAAAGATGAGACTCAACCATTTGACTTCGGACCCCACTATCATATCAGGTACAAGTACCTTGAACCAGGAACCACTCTAGGAAAAGAGGTCTATGCATATCGAAGAGCATTTGCACCACGAAAAAGTTCCTATTGATACCAGACGAGATCGGAGTTCTGTGGCTGAGGTGGTGGCAGCGCAGCACAATCCATACCACGTGGCAGGCAGGCATATGCATCTACACTATAAATCTCTAACGTGGGGTCTTGGAGAAAACCGCCAGTGCAAGTGCAACTTTGGTTGCAAAGCTCCAAGTGAGGGTTTTAAAGCTGGCGCAATGATTGCAGTCGTGGCTGTAAAAGGTTACTGTCAAAAGCGTCATCGGTGCAGCGGGCCGAGAAAGAGGCCTTCAGCCGCGCAGTATAGTCCTTTTAATAGTCGTCCCTGTCGGACGTTCGAATTAACCTTGAGGATTGCATCGACCAACTAAAGGAAAAACCTCAGAACCCAATGGAGAAGTCTTCACATACCTAGAGGAGACGATGAAGACTATACTAGACTTTAGCCAAAGTCACTCCCATTGGAAACTCTATGGTAAACCGAATCATCCAAGCAAGGAATGGCACCTATGGACTTGGCCGGACTTACGCCGCAGGACAATACAAAGAGCGAGTTCTCGAGCTCTCAGAGGAAAAATCACCATGTGTGAAGGTTGATATCGCCGGATATCGACCGGTGTGGGAAAACCGTTTGGTGCGAAGACTGTCAGACCGGGTCTTGCTTTGTGAATTGAACTGGGGGACCCAAGGCGAAACAATGAAGGCAGCACTGGCAGCACTGGCAGCACACATGACTGTCTTCATCCCCAAGTAAGGGAACCTGATAACAAAAAGAGGCAGCGAAGCACGTGGAGGTTGTGGATGCGGATCTGGCGACAAACAGAAACAAGCCCCATCCAGAGACTGGGTCTCGCGATTGAGAACCGGGCATGCCATCATCGAAATTCAATGCAGGCCGTCCGCCTTTTGTTAGCCTATTCGAGCACCTCCGCCATAGTCCCATGGGCACTGGCATCCGGCGCCGGCCACTGCCTGTATGCCGGATGGCCGGTGAAGCAGTCAGCCTGGGGAGGACCGGTTTGGTCTCGCATACAAGGCAGGCAGCAGGCATGTCCCCGAAAGCAATCTGAATCCACAATTGAGTGCCGCCAAGAGATACAAGGCTCGTGGAGGGTGGAGGCTCGTGAAGGCTCGTGAAGGCTCGTTTTTAAGAAGATGGGGCAGACTTGTGGTGTCGGTTTTATGGGGATGCAACCATGCCCCGATGGTGCATGGGCTTGATTTTAGAAGAGTTTCAACCTCCACATATAAAGCATCGATATCCACATGAATTGTCAGCATGTGTACACCTTTCCGCAGTCACTCCGACTTTGTCTAAATTCCACAGAAATAATGTCCAGTCTCACCCAGGCTGTACACCCGGCTTCCCCTTTTCAAGGGTTGGCCAGCTTCCCGTGGCTAGTCCGGTGCCCAGCATTCTGTGCCCCATCAGCCAAAGCTTTTCACCCACTTTGTCCCAGGTGCAATCGGACAGCTTCATTACCATGTTCTTGTTTGCTTTACGGAGCGATATGTGCCATCTGCAAACTATACAGAGCCCCACCCACTCTGGACGTTTCAATCTTCCAAACTATGATTCTCATTGCCCCTCAAGTGTTCGGGCCGAAATTCATGGTCTTTTCGCAACCCCTAGCATCTCGTTCGTCTGAATGCATTCTTCGGCTGGCCCTTTCGGGTACGATGAGTGAGGCAGTGAAATGATTACACCCTGCTCATAACAGAAACAAAGCGCAAGCTGTTAGAACACCCCATCATTTTCTCAACCATCCTCTCTGAAATTCCGTTTGCCATCTGCAACTGTATTACGCAATGCAAGACACTCAGGCTCAGTATCAGCGGTATTGCCTGCTACTTTGGGTACTTTGGGTACTAGCCAACGTTGACAGTTCTTGCCATTCCACGTTTCCACTCTCTTGAGCGTAAATCCACTTGAATAAATCCTGTAATACGTCAATAAATTAATTACAGACCATTCTAAGGAAAAGATTTAGGAGTTGTTAGAGCCTGCGATGAAAGTAGTACGGTTCTGACCGCGGAAACTCTGGGAACATGTACTTATCGAATAAAATCAATCGTGACTGTTTACCAAAAACATAGCTTATTGCATACAGTAATAGTAAGTATAATAAGTGATATCTGCCCGGTGTTAGTTTAATAGTATTATTGTTTGATTTTTGAAAGACCGATTAACGCGGTGTATAGTTCCGACCATGTGTTTACCTTTTCTAAAATCATTATTATTATATCTAAAATTTGCAAATAAGTATACATATTAATATAAATTAAAGAAATGCAAAATTGTCATAAAACAAGGGGAATTGTTGGTCCTTTTGTAGTTGTTTTACCGTCAAGTACTCAAGAGAAGGTGTATTCGTTGATCCCTAAAACAAGGGGGATCATCCAAACTTATATAGATAAAACTGGCCCGAGCCGATGGCGAGGCAGGGGCCTGATTGCACCACTGTCAGCCGGTGTGGGGGCCCGATGGCGCCATTAGTCCTGCATCTGAGCAAACCACGAAGTTGCATTTGGGTAAAACCACGGCGCTGGTGCCGTTGTTCGTCTAGAGCCTCGGAGATAGGCGGTAAAACATTGCCACGCCTTTCTCCAGGTGGGGTTTCGACGGTTTCCCCTTGAAACCGCAGGTCGTAGGTTAACTGTATCCATGGGTAGTGCGCTACCCATGGTGGATCGGAATCACCCGAGTTATAATTGGTGTCGGCCACGACTGCGCCACCGTACTCGGCGATAGTGCCTTAATCGGGTTAGTCGTGCCGAGTGGCTGACCGGATAAGCCTCATCGGGATGAGGGCTTGTCGATTGAGGAAGGGAAACAGGGCGTTTCGGACCGAGCCTAGAGGGAAGGACATCCAATTGAGCACTTATGGGTAGCACACTACCCATGGGGAGTCTAACAATAAGGGCTAAATATATAATCACACTTGTTTGTTTTGAATCTGATGTTATGCTATTTGATTAGAGAACTTATTTCTGTCTAAAGTAATTAGAAAAGGGTTGATATATAGTAATTCACCCAAAGTTTCCGTCAATTTTTAGTTTTTAATAATTCAGATATTTTAAGATATGATACATATGTAATAGAAATACAAAGATAAATTTATTTCTGTCTAAAGTAAAATAATGCACTAGTTCAAAGCAATCTAAAGAAGTGTCTAATTAAAAGGGGTCTACGGTCCATAATTTTAATATCTGTCCTTACTAATTATAATCTTTTCTATACATGCTCTGTTTAGTAAATGTTTTCACATTACACCTATAACGAATTGTGTACAACTAAGAGATATATCACAATAAGCCATCAACATGATACTAATTTATATATAAGAAGATCTAGATCCAACATGGGTAATGCACTACCCATGGATACACTATTGACCTGCAACGTGTGGGTGCAAAGGGAAGCCTTCGATACCCACGTCGAGAGAGGCACCAACTCCGACCGCCCACTTTGTTTAGAACGTATGGCTTCCTCGATGCAGTCTCGCCGTCCCCCTTTCCGGGTCATACCAACCCCATCGGGATCTCTCAACGGCACCAGCCACCCGGCTGGCTGATGCCTCTCACGTATCAGGAAGCCAGCCAGCTAAAGGTGACTAGATTGTTCCCTAATCAGCCGACGCCAGCGCGGTCGGGCTGGACAGTTTTCTATATAAGTAGTGGTGATCCCCCTTAGTTAGGGATCATCAACGAATACATCTTCGCTTAAGTGCTTGACGTTAAACAACTACAAAGGATAGAACGATACTCAACTTTAGATAGACCTAATATAAGTTATGATAATATACAAATATGTACTTATATATGCTTCCGAAAGATAAAAAGACTTGAAAAGTATTTATATGGGTTCAATCCCTTTAGTCATATTAAAGATTATAAAGAAGCTAACAATTATGACTTTAATTTTATCATTTACAGCTCAAGATTATTTCATCAACTATCTACCGTAGCCTTAACAACGCCAATAGTCTTGAGTAATCTCCGTAGCCTTAACAACGCCAATAGTCTTGAGTAATCTCCGTAGCCTTAACAACGCCAATAGTCTTGAGTAATCTCCGTAGTCTGAATGTTAGTTTTTTACCGCTCTAACTTTCTTATTACCCTTTTTCATTGTTAGATTCCTGTGTAGTTGTTTAACGTCAAGTACTTAATAGAAGGCGCTGATGATCCAGGAACATCCAAATATATAGATAAACTGGCCCGGGCCGATGGCGAGGTGGCTTTGTCCTGCAGGTGAAAAACCACGCCGTTGCCTTGGGGACCACGGCGACCTGATAGAGCTAAGGCGATCGCCGGCCGGGATGGGCACTCTCCAGACATCGACGGTTTTCCCTGTAACCGCCCGTCGCAGGTTTATCGTGAGTCCATGGGTAGCGCTACTCACGATGATCTGACACTATTACTACCAAAATAAAGGTCTTTACCTTAATATTTTTATTATAGGCACCTTTGATGAAAGGTCTCAATAAAGGAACAATACTAGAAGGGAACCACCCGATAGTGTGCTCTACCTACGTATCCTTATAGCATACGCGAGTTGAGAATGCCAAAGTAGAGATATAAAAACGATTAAGAAAGATGTTTAAGAAAGATGTTTAAGAAAGATTAAAGTTTAAGAAAGATGAAGGAAACGATTAGAGAATGGTTGCACTGAAGTAGCCCGCAGTTGCGGCATTGGTTTGCCACATTGGTGCTGGAGATATGACCACCCAGGAACTCGGGTAAAATGTTGCGCTAATTCCCCCGAATCAAGTCTTTACCCAGAATTCGGCGGCCCTCTTACTATTCTCTCATGTCATCTGCGGAGTCCAGAGTTGCCTAGTGCGTTAATGGCTCTAGGTGCACTTGGTCAGAAATCCTCATCAACGGTGCAGGAAAAACGGAAACCTTCCCAGTTTGCTATGCTTGGATATTGACGCTTGCTATTGCATTCACGTTTTGGAGTCCGATTAATGGTCCAACGCTTCATTGGATGCCTTGTGGACTGGTTTGGGGGTACAGTCCTTGCCGTTCAAGCTTGTAGACGTATGGGTTGTGTATTCCAGATCTTGTCTCATTTGCATTCCCTGCCTCTAGAGTCAAGCCTTTTTGTCCTTCTTGGATCCACCCTATTTTGCGTGAACGTTACGCTATATCAGGGTGGGTTTTCATTGACCACTGAGAGCACAGACGGTTTAGTTCCTGGTGGTTCCCCCATTGACTGACTGCCTGGCTCACCGTACATCACCCCACAATTCCCCAGCCGTTAGAGCTTCTGCCAGCCCAATAGTTCGACTATAATCGCCAAAAACTGCCAACCAGAAGCCAAAGAGTCGGCCAGACCCGGAGCCAGACCTGGCCATTCTTGTTTCTGGCGCACGTGGGTTCTGGACACGGGTAAGCCTCAGACTGTATGTCAGTTTCCACATGCATTCGGATTTATGAGGACTGGGGCCATGACTTCAAGTGCATGCAGATCCGGGGAGCCAATCTAAAGACGTGACTGGATGCATGCGACGGTCTGGTAGATGCTCACGTCTCAATCTTAACGGTCGATCAGGTAGTCTGATTTAGCATAATGAGTCAGCGAGCTGGCAGACTGGTCGGATCTGCTCTCATACTCACGGGACATGAGTACACCAGCGATAGGGCACCATCCAGCCCATTTGGCAAGCAATTAGGGTATGGCTGAAATCAGGCCCTTTGGTGAAGCTCCTGTAACCACAGGCTAGAGTTGCCCAAAACAGGATATGCGTGATCCAACAAACTCGGACAATGCAATGGACCCGTGACCCACAAAGCGCCACCCTTTGCCTGGTCATCTACCAGACATCAGAATCAGGCTATAAAGTAGGGTCGGCCCCGTGTATTGGAACCCCAACACAAAATGAAAATATCCGTATCTCTTTGCTTCTTTGCCGCTGCCACCGCGAGTGCCAGAACCATTAGTTCCCACGCTAAACTTGTGGTACCTGACCAGAATTTTGATTATGGCATTGAAATCAGCCCTAACAATGCAATTAACCTTGACCTTACCATGAGCCCTGATAATTCAAAAACTCCTGACAGTGAAATGAGGCCTGACCCTGCAATTAGCCCTGACCGTGAAATGAGGCCTGTCCGTGAAACGAGGCCCGACCCTGCAATGAACCCCGACCATGCAAAGAACCCCGACCATGCAATGATTTCTGGCGATTTTATGAGCCCTGACCATTCAAGACGTGATATTGGAAGGAAACCTGACCACACAAAGAGTTCTGGCGATTTTATGAGCCCTGACCATGCAATTCTGGACCCCACCGTCGAAGAAAACTCTGTGCCGACCCTCTTGGCCAAAAGGGCGCCCGAGAGCACTGAAACTCAAGCTCAGGCAAAAGCACCGGTCCCACTCGCCCATCCCTATGTGTTCTTCGAAAAACTCAACGATTCTTATGTGCCGCTCTATCCCAAGATCACCGTGGGCGAGAATAGCTTCAACTTCTTCTCCGACCACAAGCTGAAAAAGCCAGTTGAATTCTCCTTCGAAAAAGGCGTGGTCAAGAACGAAAACGTGTCGCCTCCGATATACCCTGGGGTGTACGGGGTATTTCTCGGGTTCGGGGACACCAAGAAGGACGATTTGAAATTCGACAGCAAGATGAGAATCTCCAATAAGCAACTCTATAAGTGCAGCAACAGCGATGGTCCGCTCGACTTGGTTGTAGTCACGGAAGACCCCCTGTGCGACTGCAAGAAGATGGACGTCTATCTCTTGCCTTTCAACCGGACAACGAACGCTCCGGTGGCGGGTCTGACTATGCCATAGCACATGATGGTCAATTTGAGCGGTCGTATTGAACGGCTGGTGTACATACAAGAGGACCAAGCCCTCGACCGGGATCTCGGTATGCACGGGAAACCCAGCGCACAGTGAATCCTTTGTTATTCTAGTATGCACCAACTTTGATATGTAGGGTAGTCGATCAGTAGCGAATTGTGGAAGAAGAGTGTGTAAAGGACGGTCTGCTGGGCCTTGGAGAGGGGCGTAGTGCAGAAATGGTCGTTTCCGAGAAGGCCACTTCTTGCAAGCCTCCAAGCACTCTTGATTTGACCAACTTCAATCCATCAAGCCATTCAAACTATGAGACCGTCTTGGAAGACTGTCCATTGGTGTAGGAGTGCCGTGAAAAGCAGTAACGTACATCATTACACCACCCATAATTCCCAGGGAGATCCAACCATGAAATAAATCAAGGAATTCACGACTGAACGAGTTATGACTTTGATGTTTTTGTTATGGCCTGTCGTTCATATCAATAAGAGAATAGATTTGTCATCCTACCCCGCCGTATCGCCAACGGAAGTACCAAAAATAAAAATTCGAAGCGCCTAGATGATGGCTAGACCTTTCATTTAAAGCGGAGTTTTTTCCCTTGATACTGAATGCTTAACCGCATGATTCTTTTTTATTGGGGTCAAACATGAGGTGGATGTGGTGGGAAGTTTGGCCGGGTATGAAGTAGACTCAATGCGACTGCATGGAAGGTCTTGAAAAGGCGCAACAATCGTGCGATTGCTGCAAAATTCTGGGAGTGTTTCGATCGTATTCCAGCGCGGTAAGGTGGTTCGACGGGGACAGCATGGTTTTGTTGAACTGTGAGATGCACAAACAGCATTTAAGGCCACTCTGGATGCAGTAAATTGGCTTGTAGAATGTAACCAGAAACGTTACCAGATATCACAATCAAGTAAGCTTAGCACGAGAGCTAAAGCCTCTGAGGATGACCGAAAGGACTCATTCAAGGAGGTGAAGACCCGGCTGTTCCGTTTATTCAGCTTTGTCATTACCCCACTTTTTTTGCGGGCCCAGTATTATCTAACATCTCACATATCCAGCCACCGTGTAAAGATTGATTATCCTCAAAAAGCGCGGCATTCCCTTCCTTTTATACTCGGGATGGCTCTTCACATGCAGCCGAATTGGGAAGTCAACGGGGCTTGCGAGAGGTTTCAGATTTAAGGCGCAGTGCTTCAAATCGCTCAATCGATCCCTCACTTTCAACTTGGCTAGATGCAGACCTGCGCATTGAAGTTGCATAGTTAAAGGGTGAGGAGCGACATTGACCCATTTTCAGATCCTTTGGTGCAGCTGAAACAGATGTGCATACCGGGAGGGTACCGGCGACATGCATCTTTGTTTTCAAGCTCCCGGGGGGACACGGAACCTCCGCGAAAGCAATATTTAAGTCACGGATGCCCGCTTTTTTTTAGTTTTTCAGATTTGAAAGAAGAGACGAATTTAGTGTACCGAGATCCAGTTGATTACCAATGTTCTCCACCTGAATAGAGAAACCAAGAAGCCGATGCCACCCCTGATCCAAATTTCGTGCATAGCGCTCAATACATGGTTTTATTACAACTTCTTCAACTGGCCAGTGATGATTTGCCGGAGTTGAGCATTATGTCGAATATGTTGCAAAACTAGTGCAGAAGTGAGCAGACTGGAAGTCAGCTGCAATCCAGGAACACCTAGTAACTAGGCTAGACCTTTGGGGCAAGAAGCTGCATCTCTCTACCATCACTTTAAAGATCAACTTATCCATTCATCAGTTCATTCTTTTAAAGTTTATACTGGACTGGCCTGTGCCTGGTTTTTACACCCAAGATCTTGTCCTGCAGCATTAATGCACTCTAATGACTGCGACATTGGGTTTTTGAAATCACAAGCCCGATACGAACTGGCAAAATATGAAGGCAAATACTCGGTGTATTCGATTGCTCTCGTATTAGCTATTAACTGAATTGAGCATGGCTTCCTTGACTCATGCAAAGAAACGGGCCTTACATTCTTTCCTTTATCCATATTCGACGGCATTAACTTGCAACCATTGCTGTGCATGCATTTACAAAGTGTGGAGGAGCTAGGACCATTGGAATCTGAGCAGATTGAACATCGACAGTGAAGACTCGAAATCTGAACAGCTCACAGTTCGTATCCCACATGCAAGAGAAGCTCATGATCACCGAGTGGAGCTCGACAAGCAAAGAGTCGGTTTGTGGTGGTTCTTTCCATTGGCTTTGCTCAGTAACTTATTACAATTTAGTTGGTTTGGATGTCGTTGGTTCCTGGACACTCTTGTTATTGATCAGAGTCATGACATGACGAATTACACTGGAGCTTGATTCTAAAGCAACAACCAAAAGACAGAACATCCAGAACAGAATATCGCATCGAGAAATCTTCCTCAGACCTTCTTCATTTTAAAGCCTCAGCCGTTCTCAAACAATTGCAGGTCTTATCACCGACCTAAATCAGTATAGCTGGTACATGAGCAGTTCGGCATTGCTTATTGGTTTCACATCGACAGGCGAAGGTGCATTCCCTACACCTCGATTTCCTTGAGGGAACAGGAGTGTCGGATGAAATCCCTAAGCAGCGCTATATGGGCCCGCCAGTCCAAAATCCCCGCAGAGATCAAGGCCGCATCCTGCAAAGCGCAAACCTTCCCTATGGTGGCCTGGGTATCGAGTTCGGTTTCTATGGCCCGCACCAAGCACAAACTTCGAGTGATGTTTCCCTTATCGAGGAGCCCCTTGAGGTATTCATTGACCATAGCAACATCCTCCACATGAGGCCCCTCCTGCGGAATGGTTTGCACCACCCAGCGTTTTAGCTGCAGCTCAACCGCATGGAAGCTGAGTGTTTCGCCGTTGAAGGTGCCATAAGTGATGAGGCGGGCACGCTTCCGGAGCCAGCCGTCGGAAATGACACGTTGGCTAATTTGCCGCTCACGCTCCTCCTTTTCCTGCATCTTTTCCTTGATGGGCACAAATCCAAGCTGCTGGTGCCTTCTATGGCGTACCACGTCCTGCATGAACTCGTCTCGGATCAATGTGGGGATCTCCTTCAATACCTCCTCGTCATAATTGGCCCAATCGGAATGTGGTGTGGGCAGTGAAGCCCGCAATGAGCCGCGAGGCATCGGGTCCGTTTTGCCTGCGCTTCGATCTAGTCTGCGCTTTTTCTTTGGCGACTCCTTGACTTTGAGCGTCTTGAACACGCCGTCTGCCTGGCTCGGGAACACCTGCTGGTAGTAGACCTTCTCATCACCGACACCTTTGGATTCGGGGTGGTGAGGCCGACTCTCCTGTGCTGTTACAGGAATGCCCCTTCGAAGAAGTTCCTTTTTGAGCTCGGTTTTGATGTCCCAGGGAAGCTCATTAAACACCTGCCAATCGATGGACTGGACCCCAACGACCCTTTCTGCAAAGGGAATATCCTGAGAGTTTTGCAAGCCTGGCTGGTTGTTCTGAACGTGTGGTCCCAGGCGCTGACCCTTGTGGAAGTCCAATTGGCGCTGGCGCAGCTTCTTGGTATCTTCAACATCCTCCAATCTCGTCACCGTTACGGAAATGCCTCTGAGCTCCTGCACAGGGATGTTCAACATCCGAAAGAGCGACTTCATCTCCAGCCCCAAGATCCCCCAGTCGTTGGTGGCCATGCCCAAAGGAGCAGATTTGCTGAAGAAATTCACCTTGCCAAGACCCATGTACTTTGGCGTGATCCATGGGGCATCGGGGGTTTTCCGTGCCAACTTCAATGACACGGTCGAGCCACACACGCCCAAATCAATCATCCGAGAATGGAGCTCCTTGGCTAGGTTGATGAGAAACACCTCCACCTGTGCTACCGTGTCGAACCTGATGCCATAGTTGACATCCACGCTCACACTCTTGCGGCCGAGCGACTCCTTGGACTTTTCGTCAAGGACAATCAGCGTATGGTCGATTCCTTGACAGTATTCATAGATGCGCATAGCAGTTTTGTCACCAAAGATATTGGAAAGCCGCGCAGGTCCAAGCTGTCGGACATGTTTCAAGAGAACTGGCGAATTTTCGGGCACACCGCCGTCGGCCTCGTGTAACGACTGCGCCAATTTGTGGAGAAGCCCCCTGCCGACGCCCGGCAAGTCGGTGAAGGGCACCGGGTCAAGAAAGGCCTGCGGGTCTTTCAACACCATGAAGACCCCATCGGGCTTGGCCTTGCGCATGGCCAACTTCGCCAATAGCACGTTGTGGGCTGCGCCGATGCTGACGGTGCATCCGGTGAGCGACACAATGTCACGGCGGATCTCTGCACAGAGCCGCCCCACGTTTTCCTCAAGCAGCAGCTCGAGGGTTCCAGACCCGTGGCAGGCTTCGGTGGCGTCCACCAACACTTCATCAATCAGCACCGGGAAGATGGAATGGAACACGCGGCGGCCAAGCAAGTACGTGTAGAAATCATGCGACACCTTTTCGTAGGCGTCGAAGTCATAGTCCACCACCCTGAGGTGCGCACAGAGCTCGCGGGCGGTTCCAAGCCACATGCCGTTGCGGACTCCAAAGCCTCGAGCCACATAGTTGCAGCTGGCCACGTCCGAGGAGGCGCCTCCATGTGAAACGGCTATGGGGAGCTTGCGGAGATCCAAGTCGTGGTGCTTGAGAGCAGACGCCGTGACAAAGAAGCAGTCAAAGTCGATGTGAAGAATGATGGGTTTGTGAGCGTTTGTCTTGGGTGGAACACGGTGGCCTTTTGCAATTAAGCGCATGAACTTGGCCCGCAAGTCTGCTTTCCATGTGCTGAGATGGTGTAGCCTTGAGTTGGCGAAAAAGTGCTGGAGAAACTCGGGATGCTTGGCGTCCATCTGGGCAAAAGCCTCACGGGGCCGGGCGGCTTTGAGCTGAGACAAGTCTGGCTGCTGTGTATGATTTGAGTGGCTGATTTGATGCCTGTTTTTGCCATGGCCATTTTCGTGTGAAGAACTGTTGATTATCAGGTTGGAGATGTCTGGATGCAGGTCTTTGAGATCCTTTTGGTCAATGTCACCGTTGCGGTTCTTCAAGTCATGCTGTCCATCTGGGTCAATCTGTCCATCTGGGTCACTCTGTCCATCTGGGTCATTCTGTCCATATGGGTCACTCTGTCCATCTAGATCAATCTGTCCATCTGAGTCAATCTGTCCATCTGAGTCAATCTGTCCATCTGGGTCATTCTGTCCATCTGAGTCAATCTGTCCATCTGGGTCATTCTGTCCATATGGGTCACTCTGTGCATCTGCGCCATTCTGTTCGTCACGGTCATCCGGTTGAATCCGGCCAGAATTGACGCCCAGCCCGCACTCTTTCGAAAACATGCTGCCGCGAGCCTCCGCTTTCTCAGTCTGTTCAGTCTGTTCAGTCTGCTCAGTCACATCTCGCCACGCCTCGAACCCGAGCGTCTTCTGGTACGGCTCGATGTCCTCGATCAAGCGGTACTTCTTCCAATCGAGAAGCGTTCCCGCAGCCACACAGTCGGCAATCCACTTTGCCTTGACCACACGGTAGTTCTTGAATTGGATTCGCTTGCGCGGCGTGAGCCGGTCACACACTATATGCGTGGCCGAGCCTTTATTCTGGAGATGCGAGAGAAATATGCCGCCATGCAAGATCACCGCCTTGTGGATGGAGTCGAGCGTCGGCGTCGTATTCCCGTTGACAAAGATGGAGCACTGGGCAAAAATCGCCGGAAGCGTTGTGGGAAGGCCTAGAGTCTGGCGCCGCGCCATTTCCCACCGGATGTACTCGCGGTCGGCCAAGAGCTGCTTCTTGTGCTTGTTCTCGAAGTACGTCTCATGGTCGCCGAACTCGTGTTGGGGACCCACAATCCCAAACTGGGGCGTTGTCTCTGACGGTTCGGACTCGCTTTCGTTCAGGTCCTCTTTCGGGGTATCGTTCGGGGACTCATGTCGGATGGAAAGAAAGCGCTCGGGACTGGCTTCAGCACCAGGTATACCGACTGTTGGCTTTTTGGCTGGCTCCGCGGCTTGATCAAGAGCCTTGGGTTTTGGAGGGGCATAGTCTTTGGACGCGTTGAAACCAGCTGAGCTTTTATGCTGGTCAGAATAGCTCAGCTCACTGGGCCCTCTATGACAGCCAAACACGTTCAAATGGCTGGGGTCTCCATGAAGTCCAAACTCGTTGGGCTCGTTGGGCTCTCTATTCAAGCCACACTCTTCCAATTCACTGGAACCTCTGGTCAAGCCCCTTAGCTCTTTGGCCTGTCTAAAGTCTCTGGACTTGATCGGCTCTTTGCAGTTGCCAAGCCCACAAGAATCGGCGGAGTCGCCATCAGAAACTAGATCCTCGTCGGTCTCTATGAGCGCTAGCTGGTTGCGGGCTATGACGCCATTGGATGAGTCACTATCATGGATAGATGGGCAAGCGGACGCCTGGCTGTGGCCTATCGGGTCATGAGCACCAGCAGAGGCAGCACCAAAAGGAATCCTCAAAAGAGCAGAGTCAAGCCCATCTTCAAACGGATCAGAGCCCACCGAAGAAGCAGAGAGCACGCGAAAGTCCTTGGTGGAAGGGGTGGAGGTGGCGGCGGGCGGGTCTTGGAGCGCCGCCTGCAGCTGCGAGATGGTCTGGATATGGGAGAGGAGCTGCAGGTTGTCCAACAGCTGTAGAAATGTGGGGTAGTGCATCGAGCGCAGATGCTACGAGGCTGTCATTAGAAAGAGTGTTGCTAAGGAGGAGTGGGGTGGAGGACGGGGAGGCGATGAAGCTGGAGGGTGCGCGCACGTGACAGGCCAACGGTTTGTGTTGCACTGCGATAGCCACTAGTGCGCCGCAAGTGTATCTCCGAGGGGGAGTGCGACTGTGTGCAGGACCGCGGCATGGGTATAAGAAGGAGGGTTCAAGCGAGGGTAGTTCAGGGAGATGGTATGGATGGCTACAGGTGAGCGAATAAGGTGGCCAAGGCTAATGCTAAAGCTGCAATGAAGTATTTGCGCCAGCGTTCCAAAATGAGGTATACGTGCTCAACACCACGGGCTGCTATTGCGGCTGCCACTAGTGCCGCTTTTACTGCTATTCTATGGAGACACTGTGGATTCATGCCCAGCCTTGAGGAGTGGAAAATGACTAGGCTTGTCAAGGGCCAGCGAAAAAGACAACTTGTCGAATGTCTGCATCTCGAGGGTCCTGAATACACCATCAAGTCCTAATCTCATGGAAGTATGGCGAGACGCAGGTCCCAGAATTAGGGGCGCGTCAATGCAACCGGCCGGCACACGTCTTGTGCAGGAGAATGGGTGGAAGGTAAAGTGAAATGCAAGGTGGAATGTGTACGTGCAATGGTGAAGGAGGCTTCGATACTCTAACAGGCATGAACACGGCCCATCCTCAATTAGCCTTCTGTGCATGCTCAAGTTGGTCTCCTTGTGTGCAGTCCGCGGCCACTGGAAGAGTTTCCAGGAGGACGGTCGAAATGGGTCGTCAGCAGCTGGCCTCCACGAACTGCCTCCCCGAACTAGTTCATCGAAACTGGCCTTTAGGAACTGGCCTTCACGAACTGGCTTTTGCGCTCGATCAACCCATCACCACAATTTCGGCCTTTTTAGGAACCCACATGCCGCAAGAACCTATTACTATACTTCTCCTGGGTTCCTCCGCCACTGCACCTCTGTCATAATGTCGCTGAACTCTACAACACTATGTATAGGGGCATGTGCATAGGATATTGACAGATTTTGAAGCAGTGGTGGCTTACCTCGAGGGCCATTAGGGTAGGCTAGAACACCTGAATAGCCTACAAGGAAGTCGATGTACATCATTATGGGAAATTTCCACCAAGGAACATGGCCAAATTCAAGGGACTGATCAAGGCACTTTGGCAAATAATCAAGGAACTGATCAAGGGACTGATCAAGGCAACCAAGTATACTGGTGGTGATACTCTATACTGGTTCGGAACTGCACGGACTAATTTGGACGGACCGGACTATGCAAACTTTAATCCACTGATCCACTCAAGCACTGCACAGAAATTGACCCTCAGTCAATAACTCTTCTGCACTTGCACCATCGGCAAATGGAAAGTGGTGCATGAATGGGTGGTTTTCCCCATTAGGGGCCTTCATTTGCCATTGCATTAGTGGGCCGAGGGCCGAGGGCCGAGCGGGCCAGGCCTTCAGACGGCCCAAGGCGTGCAGGTTGATGACCAGGCCAGCTTTGGTGCCTTTGATTGGCCGTCCCTGCACAGAATAGCCATTATTGACGGCGGATGGCCAACAGTACCATTCACCGTGCATGGACACCTGTCCCCTCAGCCACCGTGATGTCTACAGGCCTAGGCTCGGCTAATTATAGACCTGAACGCTTCGCACTAGACGAACGCGCGCGCCTGCATACAGCAGGGCGATCTAGCTTTTGTTTGCCTCGCCCAGTCTCCTTCCTTGTCTCACACTTTCCCACATTGAAATGGTACGTAATACGGGCCAGTCAGGCCCCGGCCGCCGGGCAGCGTACATAGAGGACATGTTCTGCATGCTGCGGCCGATGGCGGGCTGAACAGTCTGTGTTGGGGATGTTACGGATCCCAGCAACCAAGTCGGGTACCCGCTCCAATCTCAACGGCGTCAAGGAGGAATGTCAAAAAGGTCAACCAGAATCGTCAATCATAGCAGGCTCCGAGGCAAGTGATTGCCACCGCTTTAGGCTTCGGGATGCTCTGCAGCCAGAGGTCAGCAAAGTGGCGTTGGCCGTGGGATCGCCTTGTTTTGAACAATGAGCCTGTAGGGCGCAGGCTCCGTGCCGGATTGATCTCGACAACAAGAACTGCATGAACTCTGGTGGTATAAAGCGTGGCCACGGCATGAGCGCCAGCGTGGCACTCACTGACACGGTTTGTGCGGAAATTGCTGATTGAGGTGATTTTGCATTGATTCTGGACTGACTCTGAACTGATTTGAAGTTTTTAACTGATCTTGAATTGAATTCTCGTGATTTCTCGTGATTTCTCCTGATTGCTAATTTGCTGACTCGGCTGCTCAGTTACATCTTTGAGTCAGACGATATCGTTGAGGTGTGGAGGCGTTGCTACCGTTCTCATCTCCCATCATTACAGCTTCCGGCAGGCGATTAATTCTTCATCGTGATCTGGTATACTAACATGGCTAAGGCAGAAAAACTCTCCGAGGAGCAAATTGCAGAGTTCAAAGAAGCGTTCTCTTTATTCGACAAGGACAGTGATGGAAAAATCACCACCAAGGAGTTGGGCACGGTGATGAGGTCGTTGGGCCAGAACCCATCCGAGAGCGAGTTGTCAGATATGATCAATGAGGTTGATATGAACAGCGACGGGTCGGTTGATTTCCCCGAGTTTTTGACCATGATGGCCAGAAAAATGAAGGACACGGACTCCGAGGCCGAGATTGCCGAGGCGTTCAAGGTGTTTGACCGCAACGGTGACGGCAAGATCAGCGCCGCCGAGTTGAGGCACGTGCTAACTTCCATTGGCGAGAAGTTGTCGGACGCCGACGTGGACCAAATGATCAAGGAAGCTGACACCAACAACGACGGCGAGATTGACATCCAGGAGTTTACGCAGTTGTTGGCCGCCAAGTAAGGACGGCATGCCTAGAGGGCGGAAAGCTTCCTGTGCCGTCGCGTCCTTATATAATCAGTCTAACTACAAACAAACGGATACGTATAGAGCAAGGATGAGACGTGAGGGGGACATTGCCAAGTATGCGCTAGTGTAGAGGTATCAGAGGAAAGAAAAGGCGATTTAGACCGAGAAGAAGAGATCAAAAGAAGAAGACGGCAATAAGTGGAAAGTATGAGGTAGAAGGGTCCCGAAGCCGAGGTGTAGCCAAAGGAAACCCCATCGGCGTGCCTGCATACAATGCGATGCCTGCACATAGCCGCCCGCCGAGCGACCACAACGATGTCTGAGGAGCCAAGAGGTCATGTTAGCATCGTAGGCCTGGATTGTCCGGGTCAAGACCGCAGCAGCAAACGATTGGCCCCGAACCAAGCCGGCATATAGCCGCCCGCAGGAGAGCACGGTGCAGCCCCATTGGGCAGGATGTGACTCGGGTGCGCATTGCACAGCCTGCTCAGCCTCCCACCTAAATAGACTTGGACAAAAACGACGTCATATGGTGAAGCACTGCGGGTAGCTGGCAAAGGACTGTATCAGTCGGGGACGCCAATGGAGGGTGCAGTCAACAGGAGTGCAATTGTTGGACGGATAAAAAACAAGCTGTTGTGTGCAGGGCGGCCAAAAAACAAGTTGTTGTGTGCAGAACAGCAAGGAACCCAGCACATTCACTGCAGCAGAGTGAGCCTAAAGGGACTGAAATATGCCCCCAGGCGACTCCGTAGAACCAGGGCTCCAAGGGTCAAGAGGTTGGCCGACACGTCACGTGGTCAGGGTTAGAGTGGGGGAGGCGATGCAGAGGCCGGCTCTGTGCAGGACGGCGGGTTCTAGAGAGGATAGGTCCGGCTCTGCTTACACGGGCAGTTTGGAGACTTGCAGAGGGCCATGGATGGAGGTTCAGGTTCTCATGCGCCACCTGTTATGTGTATTCCTGTATGAGGGACTTTTATGAAGAGATAGTCGTAGCTGCAGTGGTCTGGACCGAGCACTTGCCGGGTCTGGACCGAGCACTTGCCGGGTCTGGGACGAGACTTGCTGGGTCTGGGACGAGACTTGCTGGGTCTGGTACGAGACTTGCTGGGTCTGGGACGAGACTTGCTGGGTCTGGTACGAGACTTGCTGGGTCTGGGACGAGACTTGCTGGGTCTGGGACGAGACTTGCCGGGTCTGGGACGAGACTTGCTGGGTCTGGTACGAGACTTGCTGGGTCTGGGACGAGACTTGCTGGGTCTGGGACGAGACTTGCGGGGTCTGGTACGAGATCGCCGGGTTTTCTTAGTTTCTCTTGGGAAGTCGACCGGCCGCTAGCCTTTTATATTTACCGATGGAACACAAAAGGGTCGAGGAAGCCAAGGCACGGAGACACACGCCAGCTAAGCGCATCATCAATGTCACGCGCACTCTCAGTTCAGCCGTCTTTGGGGAAAAGTATGAATAAGTGAGTCGACGCGCACATGGCTCGAGTCTGCAGCGACATACAACTGCCGACGGTCTTTAACAGATGTCATTAACCTTTTCACCTTTTATCTGCAGTTGGTAAATTGCATTTTGCCTTTTGAATTTAGCCGCCGGCGTAGCCATAGTCAACTCGGTGGGTTCAGCCCTTGGTGTCCTAAAACATGAGTGAAGGGCATTTCTTGTGTTATACGAGGAATTCGTTACACGAATTCGTTACACGAGGAATTCGTTACACGAATTCGTTACACGAGGGACAATTCCTGTGGCGTACCCTGAAGAGGTTATTCCCGGGTCGGCATACAAGGGGTGCTGGACCGGTGAGACACCACGGACTAATGTTCAGTGGTCAGGTTCTAATAGCACCCTTGTATCAGAAGATAGTGTGGACTCCATCATTGTCATTACCATATACATAGTATCAGTGGGTCTGGTTCTAGACGGCATCTGTGATGACCAACCTGGGTTTTAAATCACGGTTCCGAATACGGTGTAAACCTTAAGCGAAGGGAAAGGATTCAAGAAGCGAGCGCCGAAGCAGACCCGAGGAGCGGATAATAAAATTGGGACGTTGCGGCCGACACGAGGGTGGAACGCAATGACCGGGCGGAAACAAGTGCGCTAGATCCGAAATCCAAACAAAGCTACATTCGAAGCAATCGGTTTGCAAGTTTGGCGGCGCTCATCTCGGGTGAACCTTCGCCGCTTTAGGTGTGGAATATCCACTTTGACATTGATGCTCTATTGTTCTTCGTGCCAGGGTCAAGATTGAGATGGTTACAGGTAAGTGAATGTGGATATTTTAACACCATCAATGACTTAATGACTTATGACTTAATGACTTATGACTTAATGACTTATGACTTAATGACTTATGACTGCGTTGTTGCAGAGCCACTCGAATTTAGACTGCGACGTTCGACTGGAAGAG
Source organism: Metschnikowia sp. UFMG-CM-y6306 (assembly GCA_009756535.1). Taxonomy (NCBI): domain Eukaryota; kingdom Fungi; phylum Ascomycota; class Pichiomycetes; order Serinales; family Metschnikowiaceae; genus Metschnikowia; species Metschnikowia sp. UFMG-CM-y6306. The sequence continues at coordinate 92,756 of WFIW01000028.1, read as the reverse complement.
ACCATCCCTTAGGCCAGTGGCTGGACTTTGAGGGTGCCTGAGGCAAAGCTACCGATGAGTATGCTTACATGGCACAATGTGTTGGATTGGTCCCAACTGATGTTCCCCTTGACGATCACTCTGCTCGTGTGACATTTGGGGACACGGACACTTGGGTCGCGGGGCACTGGAGAGTAGGGCGTATACGAAAACACGGTAGTGTGGCGGTTCTAGTGTCAGTCTGGCGCCATTGTCCAACCTCACAATCATCTTTCCAATAGGTCTGCTTGGGCGGGACATTCGGTCCACATGGGACTGGGGAGGTCTTGTATCAGCCATCATGCACCGGGCCTGGTTTGCTGCATGATTCACCACGCGTCACGGCCACTCATTGAAGACTAGCAGCATAAGCAGAGCTCGCTTGAGTCGTCCCTTTGGATCAAGCGGCCACGAAACAGGCATGAAACAGGCATGAACAGGCATGAAACAGGCATGAAACAGGCATGAACAGGCATGAAACAGGCATGAAACAGGCATGAAACAGGCATGAAACAGGCATGAAACAGGCATGAAACAGGCATCGATCCAGAGCGCAAGGCGTCCGCACAGAAGCTGGACCTCCGGCTTTAACATCAACTTGCTGCCGCGTTGGGCACCGACTGCACGTTGTATGGTCCCCAGGCCATAAAGGGGCCTATGGTATCGACGGACGAGAGAGGCATCGGCACGACCATTCGAAAAGACGGCTATGCTGGGAATATGAACTGGACAGTTAGTCTGGCGGACACATCTCTGGTGCGATATCGTGAGACCCAGCCAGTGTGCGCCAAATCCAGGAAAGGAGTAGATTTTTTGATCCAAAAATGGGAGGGTTTCGGAACAGACCTTGTTCTTGACTTGACTGGGTCAACTCCACTGCTTCCTGTGCCTCTGCCCTCCCCACCACCTACGTTTACGAATCAGCTTCGATATGCATTTTCTATTATCTCGACGCAGTAATCCGTCGGCCTTCCGGTCTTCCACTCGGTCTTCCACTTCGGTCCTCCGGTCTTCCACTTCGGTCCTCCGGTCTTCCTCTCCCTTCTTTCCCGCTTAGGCTCCGCTCCGCCCCGCCCGCTTCGCCCGCTTCGCCCGCTTCGCCCCGCCCGCTCCGCCCCGCCCGCTCACTCTTCGTGGCGGCGCGCTCGCGACAAACTGGACTTGGACCGCGACGTCGACATGGTCGAGGAGCGCGGGAACGCATGGCGCGTGGACGGCTCGATGTCCAACTCCGTGAGGCTCAGCTCGTCCGGGTCGGCCGCGGCCCGCGCCTTCAGCTTGAAGTCGAGGTCGCTGATGTTCTTGTTCACTAGGTACCGCAACGCATTGTACCAGATGTTGTGGCGCTGGCGCGTGGGGCACGTGATCTTGATGGACTTGGACCGGCTGTGCACCATGATGCTCTTGTGGTGGAGCCCCGTGGGCAAGGGGTTGGGGTCGTCCACGCTCTCCACGCGCTCGATGGCCATGGCCTTGGTCTTGACCTCCGAGGGGTTGGTCAACACCGGGTTGGACGCGGACCAGTAGAGCGTCAACGAGTAGGGGTGCACCCAGAAGTACCGCTCGTGCCTGCTGGCGGAAATGGAGCTCAACGGCCCGAGCTTGCGGTAGTACTTGAAGAGGTACTCTCCAATCACCACCTGGGTGATGGCCTGGATCATGGACCGGTCCGTGAGCGAGATGTTGGTGGCGATCGAGAGCCCGGTGAGCGAGTCCATGCCTGCGCTGGCGTCCGACCGCACGCTGTGGTGCGACCGGTTGCCACCCTCGCTGGCCTTGGGCCCGGCCTCGGGGCTGACCACCGCGTCGCCTTGCACACGCCTGGCCTTGGCGTTGGCGGGCGGCGAGTCGAGCGCGGCCTTGGTGGCCTTGAGCTTCTCGAGGTTCTCGCCGAGCGACGACGACGGCGAGAAGTTGCACAACTCGCTGCTGGGCTCGCCCACCGGCGTGAACGGCGCCGCCGCGTCCTTGTGGTAGCCGCGCTTGAGCGCGTGCTCCTGGAACGCGTGGTCAGGCAACTTCTCCACGTTCAACGCCTCGAGCCCGCTAAGCTTTTCGTAGTAGCTCAGCGGGATCACCGTGACCTTGTCGGGCTCGGGCACCCGCACCTTGGTGGTGGGCACAAATGCCTTCTCGGGCACGCAGATGTACTTCAACTGCCGTGCGGCCGTGCTGAGCATGCCGGGGTCCTGGAGCGTGTCGCTGGCCTGCTTCATGGCGTGGTACTGCAGTGCCGTGGTGACCTTGAACCCGAGCTCTTGCGCCCGCGTGTAGAGCTCGTCCTCCGTGAGCACCTTGTCTGCGGAGTCCTTGAGTCGCTGGTACTCGGACTTTTCCAAGATGAACAAGTTGAAGTCTCTTACCCGCGACATCACTTCCTCTTTGCTCATGGCCTCTGTGGCTGCGCCGGTGTGCTGTGGGTCGGTGTGCTGTGGGTCCTTGCTCTGCTGCTTGCTCTGCTGCTCGCTCTGCTGCTTGCTCTGCTGCTCGCTCTGCCTTTTCATGGCCTCGTACTGGCTCTTTTCCACCACCACCATGCCCAACCGGCCTGAATGCTCCTGTAGGCTCTTGATGTTGAAGCTTTCGCCGGCATCTTCGAACGCGTCGTCGGTCTCCATGTCTTTGCTGCGACACCACTCCAACGCCTGGTCCAAGTTCGCAAACACTAGCATGCCTCTGCTCTTGGCCGCGGTCTCCAATTGCTCGTCCGTGCACTGCGAGAGATTCAGGCTCATGAACTCGTACTTGGACGTGTGCATCACCACGTACCCTTGTTCTTGCAAGCACGCCCGAATGCCCTCCAACTTCTCGTCTTGGAGGTCCAGTAAGTCGAACCGCCGGCTCAAGTCGTCGTACTCGGCCTGGCTTAAAACCACAACCCCAAGATCCTTGCTGAGGGTGTCCACGTCGGGCGCAAACAAGTAGCCCTTCTGGCGGGCCTTTTCGCCCAAGTACTCCACAGACGGGCTTTCCACCTTTCCGTGGAGCTGCGCAAGTTCCGACGCTGGTACCACGCTGGCTCCGGCCTTCTCTGCTCTCGCTTGCAACGGCTCGTCCGCCATGGCCTTGAGCTTTGCGTAGTCCTCCTCGGGGCTGAGCACCATTCCGTTGCGCGCAGCATGTTCTGAAAGCTGCTCTATGGACGGCTTGTTTGCTTTCAAGAGCAAGCTGTCGAATTCGGCCTTGTTGACCGCCTTGAGCCCGGTGTTTTGCATATGATCGTCAAGCGTTTTGCTTGCGTTTTCTCGGAGCTCCACGAGCTCTGTGTTGGGGACCACGCTGTACTGGTGCACTCGTGCTGCCCTGAAGATGCTTTCAAGCGAAGGGTCTTGCACTTGGCCTTGAAGAGCAGCAAACTCACTCAAGGGCACCAATACCAAGCCCTGCTGTTTTGCCTTCTCTTGGGTGGTTTCACTCATTTCCTGCAACTCCGCCCAGGTCACGAGCTCCATGTCCGCTTCCTTGGCTTTCTCTCGGAGAAATTGCGTGCTCTTGAGCGATTCAAGCAATGCCTCGTATTTGGGGCGGAACGATGCCAAGTTTTGGTGCTCCGCTATTGGGAGAAGCGTCATGTTGGCGTTTTGCGCCTTCTCGGCCAACCCCTGTGACATCTCCCGCTTCATGGCCTCAAACTGGGCGCCATTCACCAACACGTAGCCATGCGCCTCGGCGAACTTGTTCAAATCGGACACGGGAGGATCAAGCAACCTTGTGAGCTCGTCACGCTTGAGCACCGCCTTATCCTCCCTGTCAGCCCTGGACTCCAAGGACTCGGCGCATGTCTGTTTCATTTGCTCGTATTCGGCCTTAGGAATGGCCACCAAGGAGAACGCCTCGGCCTTCTCGAAGATGCTCTTGGACTTCTCTCTCTGCAAGTCATCGTATTGGTCGGTGGAGATTACCACACAATTGGACCTGGCACTCAATGTGTCCAAGTACTGTCGCGACGGGGTCTCCAACGCCTTCTCCATATCATGCAATCTGCTGGAGTCCAGGCGCAACTTCAGGAGAAGGGATTTTCCCAAAAGAGCCATATTCTCGGATTCAGCTTTCTGCTCCAAAGTCTGGTCTGACGCCGACCGAAGGCTGGCGAGCTCGTCTGCAGGAACCATCGTGTAACCATGTACAGCGGCTTTCTGTTCCAAAACAAACACCGCTGGGTTTTCCTTTTCTGCTAGAACGGCCTCGTAATCTGCCTTGGTGATGTACTGCAAACCATCATCCTCGAGCCTCTTCTCAAGCGGCTGCGTGAGCTGGGCGTGGGACTCGCTCGACATCACCACAAGCCCATGGGCCTCGGCACCTGCATAGATGCTTGCCGGGGTATGTTTAGCCTTCGCTTGTTTCACCGTGGAATCATGCTCGCTTTTGCTGAGCAACACACAGTCCTTCTTAGCCGCCTGGGCTCGAAGATACTCCTCCAGCGGCGCTTCCACCTGATTGGCGAGAGCTGCCACCTTGGCTTGCATAAGCTCATTCTCCCGCTGCCACTGGTCCTTGGGCATGGCTATGTAGCCGGAGTCGTGGGCCACATCCTCAAGCGGCCTATCCTTGCTGAGCAACCTGGAATGCTCTTCCATCGGCACGGCCACGTGACCAAGCGCTTGGCTTTTCTCTTGCAAGTACGCCAATCCAGGCTGCTCCAAAGTTTGCCGGGCGCTTTCCAACTGGTCATATTTCTCCCCTGTCACCACCTTTTGGCCTGCCTGGCGGGCGTATTCCTCCACGGTTGCAGGATCGAATTGCCGGAGTTTGTGGAGCTCTGCAGCGTCTTGCTGGGGGAGAATTTCATGCGAAAGCTCGCCTGCTTTTTGACGCAAGAACTCTAAAGACCGTAAGTTGCTTTGAATCTCCGTCTCTTTTTCGGCGAGCGACTGCTGGCATTTGACGAGTCCTTCTTCAAACCCTCGTGCCTCCTGCGTGGCTTCCTTTAGGCTTTGTTGGGATGCCACGAGTAATTCTGATGTCTCCAGGAGTTCGGCCTTTAGGTCTTGTTGACTTTGCAAGAACTGCTGGGTTTTTTCCTCGAGTTTCTTTTCACTGTCCAAGATTTCCTGATCTCTTTCCTTGAGTTTCTTTAGACTCTCCAAGAATTCCTGATCCCTTTCCTTGAGTTTCGTTTCAGTCTCCATCAATCCCTGGTCCATTTCCTCTAATTTCTTCTCACACTGCTCAATCGTTTCCACATTTTCGGACAATTGCTGCTCCTTTTCCTCCAAACGTGTGCCCGTTAGCCTCAACTTCTCTTGCACGTCAGCTAGATGCTTGCTGGTACTCTCGAACTGTACTTCGGGAACAATCACGTGCTTGTGCTGCGACGCCTTCTCGTGGAGGTACTCCAAGGATGGCACACGGTAGCTTCTCTCCAACGCCTCCAAATCCCCGTGCCGGCTCTCGGATAAAAGCACGTGGCCAAGGTCCAATGCTCGCAACTTCAAAGTCTCTAGTGAAGGGCTCTGAAGCTCTTGGAACTCCTGCGTGATGACCATTGTTCGGTTGTTGTTCAGCGCCATGGTCTCCAAGTAAGAGATGGAGGGGTTTTTGTGGGAGGCCTCGACCTCGCTCAACTCCTCGAGCCTCCGGAATTCCACGAGTCTTCTTTGCTTGGATCTGGCATGCCTCTCCAAGAACTCGATAGTAGGACTCTCGCACATTTCCCGCGCCTTGTGCAACTCCTCAAATAAATCTTCTGACACAACTTGGTGATTCTGGGAGGCGGCACACTTCTGCAAGTACTCCAAAGTTGGGCTTGAATAGCTTTTCTTGATCAGGTTCAAGTGAACCAACTCGCTGGCAGGCACCAACTCCAAGTCGCGAGTTTTGGCGTGATCTTGGAGGAATTCAAGGCTGGGAGCCTGGAATATTTGCTGGAGCTTGGCCAATTCCGGGCCCAAGATGACCTTGTACCCTTGACTCTCGGAATGCTCGGAAAGATATTGCAAAGAGGGACTCTGCAAACGCTTGGTAAGGCTGGCGTGCTCCGAGATCGGCAAGAGCGTCATACTCATCTTATTGGCCTTTTCCGCTAGGAACGCTTCGCTGGGGGCCCGGATGCTTTCTTGCATCGATTCGAGCTCCTTCTGGTCAATCAATGCCTTGCCCAACATGTCCGCTTTGTGAGCCAAAAACTCTACTGCTGGCTTCTCTAGTTGGGCCTTCATATGCTGCAACTTCAGCTCTTCAATGACCACACGCTCGAGGGCCTTGGCCTTGTCCTCCAAAAATGCCAAAGAGGGCAGATTGAACACGCTCTTCAATTGGTCGTACTCGCCATGAGTAATAAGCTTCATGTTCTTGATCTTTTCCTTATCTTCAAGGTGCTTTTCAAAGTCTTGGCTGGGCACTGCAACGTACCCTTGCGACGAAATCTTCTCCCTCAAATAGTCGAGTGACGGACTCTCCATCGACCTCTTCATGCCGGAGAATTCGTCGCTGGCAACGCTCACGAGACCCAAGCGCTCGTTGTGGGTCTGGATGTGCTCCAATTCGGGAGCATGCGCCAATTTCTTGAGCTCGTTATGGCTTGCCTCCGACAATGTCACCAAACCCAAAGCTTTGGCATGCTTTCTCACGTGGCTTTCCGCAGGACTGTCCACGATTTGCCTCAAATTGGAAAGTTCCGACTCGGGGACCACGCTGCACTTATGAGCCCGTGCTTTTGTCTGGAGATAATCGAGTTCAGGCGACTCCACCAGCTTCTTCAAATCAGCCAATTCGCGCTCGGGAAGCACCACGGCCTGGTGTCTCGCGGCCAAATCTTTAATGACACTCAACCCGGGGTCTTCGATCTGCTTCTTCATGGAAGCCAACTCCTGCAGGGGCAAAACGGAGTGGTCGAGGCCCTCGGCCTTTGCGGTCAAATGCTCAAGCGAGGGTCTTTCTGCAAGCTCTCTGAGACGCTGGGCGTCTTTCGTGTCGATGACCTCATGGCTCATCTTCTCCGCGTGCACTTTGATGTCCAGAATTGTTGGGGCATGTGCCCGAGTGGAAATGGCCTGGAATTCTTCCCGTGGGATCACCAAATGATCATGCTTCTCTGCTTCCTTCGCAAGGTGCTCCAAAGATGGCTTGCTGAGACGCTCATAATCTGCTTCTGGCACGACCACGTGGCCATGCTTCTTGGCGGTCTCCACTATGTGAGCAAGCTCGGGTTTGTATGCTAGCAGAAGGAGCTTCTGGTGTTTGTCTTTGGGAATGACACTATGATTGTGCCTTGCAGCGGATTTGGCCACGTCTTCGATGGCAGGCTCATTGGCCAACCTGGCCAAAACCTCGTACTCCTGCTCGGGCACCATGACATGTCCAAGAGCCTTGGCCGATTGTTTTGCGTGCTCTAGCGAGGGGCTCGTAGCTTGCTTCAAAGTTTCGGCGTACTCGCTCTCATCCACCAAAACGTGCTTGTGAATGTCGGCGTGTTTCTGGAGATGAGAAAGGTCGGGGTGGTCAGCGTTTTGCTGAAGCCTTTCGAGCTCTGGCTTATCCACGACAAGACTGTTGTGTTGAGCAGCAAAACACGACACCTCTTGCAAACTTGGGTTGTGAGAGACCCTGTAGAGCTCTTCGTAGTCCTTTTCCGGAAGGGTTTTGTGCTTCAATCTGTGGGCCATATCCGACACATGGCCAATGTCGGGGTTTTGAAGCTTGTGTAAAGCTTGAAGCCCCACCAAGGTGTAGCCCATTTTGTTGGCATGCTCCTTCACATAGTCTTCGGACTGCAAGAGCGTTTCCTTCTCGCTGACGATTTCCTTCAAGGAAAGAATCTCGTCTTTCATGTTTCCACAAGTTCCAGCTGGAACAGCTTCCTGGCCCAAGTCTTTGCAGTAGGATTTGACCTCATCGAGTGTCGGACTGGCCGCTTTTCTCTTGAGCTCGCCAAGCGCTGCTTTTTCAACAATCACCAAGCCGTAGCCTTCCGCTTTTGCCTCTAGGAATTCCTGTGAAGGATTCTCAAGTTTCTCCACAAGTTCGGCGTACTCTTGCTCTGGTACAGAAACCAAGCCGAAGGTCTTGGAATTGGACTTGATGACTTCTGCAGAGGGATTCTTTGACGCGTGAACCAAATCATCATATGTCTTGGACTCAAGCGTGACCCACCCGTGCTTTTGAGCACACTCCACTGCAAAAGTGGTGGAATCGAGAATCTTGTTTTCGATGACCAGACACTCTCTAGCTTCTGCTTTCTCCTTGAGATGGCCAACTGATGGGTTGTCTGCACGTGCCTTGAGATCCAAGTACTCTTCCATAGCGAGAGTACAGAGTTCCAAGCGCTTTGCATGCGCCTCGATCTCTTTGGAAGAAGGGCTTTCGGCGAGTCTCTTCAACTCCAGGAACTTCGTGGCATCCACAAGCTCGTGACTCTGGGCCCGAGCTTTTTCTTCCAAGTACGCCAAGGTAGGGGTTTTGATGCACTCCACCATGCCGTTATACTCCTTCTGTGGTAGCACCTTCATTTCAAGCAGGGCAGCTTTCTCGCTGATATGGCTGATGTCTGGATTGTGAGCGAGTCCTTCGAGGAACGACTTTTCATTGCTTTTGATGGCGGTGGATCCCGAAGCTTCTAAGACCCGGTTTATGGTTTCCATATTGGGCTCTTTGGCCATTTTCTCAAGCTTAGCATACTCTTCTTCATCCACTAACAATGCCTTGTGCAGACGCGCGTCCTCGGCGAGTTCTTCCTTCGTTGGCTCTTTGGCTTTCCTGGTCAACTCTTGCAAATCCGCATTTGGAACAACCTTCTGCTCGTGGAGTAAGGCATGCTCGTGGATTTGCTCAAGAGACGGTTTCTTTAACGACTTGAGCTCGTCCTTCAGAATGGTCTCGAACCCTAGACCGTGTGCCTTTTCGGAGAGATACGAGATATCCGGAACTTCCAACTTCTTGAGGGTTTCGAACTCAGCCTGCTTCACAAGCAAATGGTCAATGGAACGTGACTGATTCCTAAGGTATTCTTCGCTAGGATTTTCCAACTCCGAGCTCAACTTAGCAATTTTTTCCTCCAGGATCTTATTGTTCTCCTTCAAGGAAGAAATTTCAGTGCCCAAGGCAGTAACTTCTCCGCTCAAGTTTTCAATTTCGGCTCTCAAGCCCGTCTCCTTCTCACTGTGGACGCCCTGAATCTTCTCGGACTCTTCGAGCATGTCACGCAACTTGTGTTCGAGTTCGTCGGCTTGCTTCTTCCATTCTGCAGCCTCCTCCTTTGAAACCTTGGTGTTGTTGAGCAAATCGTTCCACTCAGTCAGGGCAATTACCTTGGATTGGAAAGATTTTGCTTTCTCCTTGAGGAAGTCAATTCCAGGCTTATCAACCATGTCTCTGAGTTTGCTGTATTCCTCAGTCTCGACCACGTCAAGACCCTTTTGCTTGGCTTTTTCCGCTAAAAACTCCCGATCTGGGGTTTCCACTAAACATTTGAGCATCTCGTATTCCTTTGTCTTCACCAAGTCAAAGCCTTTTTCGTGGGCTTTTTCGACCAAATGTGCATATGGAGGCTCATTTGCTTGTCTGAAAAGATCAGTGTATTCCGCAGACGCCAAGGTCACAAGATCATGTCTCTCTGCGTGTTTCTGCACGAGGGCTAACGACGGTTCGTGTGCATGTTTCAGAAGGGTCTCGTATTCTTCGTTTTTCAACAACTTGTAACCCACAGCTTTTTCTTGAATCGTTTCAAGAGATGGATTTTGAAGCTCTTCGATCTTTTGTTGCGGGATAACAGCGTGACCCAACTTCTCCGCGTGCAGACCTAACGATTCCACCGACGGTTCGGTCAAAGCCTTGTGCTCTTGATGGGATAAAATGACCGCATCAAGCTTGGAGGCATCTTGCTTAAGGCGCTCCAAAGAGGGACTCTTGAACTTCTCATAAGCACTCTTCTCCAACACCACATAACCTTGCTTCTCTGCTTGGCTGGAAAGGTCTTCGAAAGCAGGACTCGTCAAGGAATTAAACTCTTTCTTGGACATCAAGACAAAGCCTTTGGCCTCCGCGTTCTTCCGAACTTGGTCTACCAGGGGCGAAGCCATTTTTTCCAATTCTTCGTATTCCTTTGCGGACAAGATCTTGAGGCCAACTTCCTCGGATTTCACGCGAAGGTAGTCCTTCAGAGGCTGTTCATGGTCAGTTTCCACCGATTTGAGGTGTTCGTATTCTTCGAAAGGAACAGGCCGGCGGTTGATAGCTTTGCATTTCGACAACAAGAAAGACTCAGAGGGGTTTTCCAAAAGGGACTCGTTTTTCTTGAGACTGGCCAAATGCTCGGAGTCCACAGGCTCGTAGCCAGACACACTCAATTTTTCAGAAAGGTACGAGAAGTCCGGGTCATCATACTTGGAAATGATGCTTTTCATGCCCTCCAACTCCTCACCCGGAATGAAGACCAAGCCCTTTGCCATGAGTCTCTTCTTCATTTCCTGCTCGTCCACAAGCTCGTCATGCTCGGATTTACTCAAAACAAGGTAACCCTTCGAATCGAGAGCCGTGGAAATCCGATCGATGCTCATATCGGAAATATCATTATACTCAAGCTTGGCGTAGTTTTCCAGCGATACTAACACCAAGTTGTGGTCCGCTGCAAACTTCTGCACGTGTTCTTCGGTGATGGTGAGATTGGCAGCGGACAACTCCAGGGCAAGAACCCGTTGGTTGAAGGACTTTTTAGGGGGCTCAAAGTCCAGCTCGGAACTATCAGAATCTTGAAGGTAAGAGTTTGTGCGCTGGAGGGGATTTTGGAATGGGGCGGGGTCGGACCCAGAGTCTGAGTCAGACTGGGCCAAGTTTCGAGAAGGTTTGGAAGGGGTGTGGGAATCCTGGCCAATAAAGTCCTCCCAATTATCATCTTTGGGCCATGGACTTCCATCATTCGATTCATGCTCGGAGTCGTTGAGCAAAATAAACTTCGAGCCCTTTTTGGCGGGGGTGTGTACCTGGGGCTTTTTTGCCAGTTTTTGTGTCAAATCTCGGCCCAACACCTTGGAAGCCTTGGGAGTATTCTTGGACGAGGGTGCTGTGGACGAACTGAGCTTAACAAGAGCCGCTCTAAGTCGAGAAATGGTGTGGTTCGAGTGGGCCAAGTTGGCCTTCACGGTTTCAATCTCCAAATCCGAGCTTCTCGGATCATGCTGGCGGTTCAAGATATTATCCGAGTCCTTGAGGATCTCGTCCAAGTTCAAGATTCCATCATCCTGCTCCTGAATCGAGTCTGCGTAAGCCTTGGAAACATCGACAAAGTCGGAGTCAGGGCCCGCCAAGGCACTCAGGGTGGCGGTGCCGGCGCCCAACTCCTTAAACTCGGAGACTTTCATGTGCAAGTCGTCGTTTTCATCATTCAACTCCTCGATACGAGCATGCAAATCGGCGTTTTCTTTTTTAAGCAGGTCCTGCGTCTTGGCCCACTCCACGGCCATTGTCAGCGCCTTCAATTGGTACTCGTCGTTGTCACGCTGCAAGCCGCTGAGGCGAATCATGGTCTCGTTGTGAGACTTGACCAACTTTTCATTGGCCACGCGCAAGGACTCCAAGTCCTCGGTCAAGTTGGACACGGTGGTCTCCAAGTCCCAGTTCTTGTCCTTCAAATCTGACTCGTTGCTTGCAGCCAACAGTCTAGTTTTTGATAGCTGCATGACCTGCGCCTTGTAGTTGGAGATCTCGTCCAACTGGGTCTTCATTTTGGACTTGATGGTGTGGTTTTCTGCAGTAAGCCGCCGACACTCGCTGAGAAGGTTTTCACTGAGCCCCACCACGAAATCCATATCGTGGCCCTTGGATTCCGGCCGCAACTGAGGGTTTGGTTGGGGGACTTTGGGGGACGTCTGTGGGGGCGGCGCACTCGTCGTTTGGGGGTTCTGGGAGGAGTTGGCATTTCTTCTCAAAACAGAGAGATTCGAGGGTGGCGGTGCCACGGGGAGCCCGGGGCCTTCGGACTTGGGTCGATTCTTGAAGAGTCGCTTCTGGATGTCGGAAAGCTGGCCCCGGATATCATCCTTTTTGGGCTGCTGAGACATGGTAAGGTTAGCCGCGCGTGGATGTAATGGGGCTGAGGGTATTTGAGGGTTCGGGTGCTTAGGCGATCGGTGTTTAGTAGGTCTGGTATTCAGTAGATCCGGTGCTTAGTTGATATGTTCAGTTGATCCCTAGTCACAGTGCTCCAAGATGTTTCAAAATGAGCTGTTATGTTCCAAGATGTTTCAGATCCGGATTTTTATGCTCCAGGTGTTTCAGAGTTCCGGGTGTTTCAGAGTACCAGGTTTCAGAGATCCAGGTTTCAGAGTTCTAGGGTGAGCAAGGGCGAGTGGGAGCCTAGTCCAGGTCGGAGCGGGATCGAAAGCCTAGACCTGCTCGAGGAGGCGGATGCTTGGAAAAACCACGAAGGGTTGGCGGTTGATAGTAGGCGGGCTTCTCGGTGACGACCCACGATGACTCCTTGGTGCAGTTGATGAGAAGAAGCCAGGAGAAAAACCACCCGTGTTATGTCAACATCCGGCATATAGGCGCGCACGTGATGCGCAACCCGCGCGACGCTCCGCGCGCCCCCGGGGCTCAAGAACTACTCCTGCTCCGTGTTCGTTTCCCAAGAGCTCGTGTGTACTCCACAAGCGGTCAGGCAGGGTTAAATGATCCCTTTTTCGCGATGGCCACATGCATCCCTTTGCAACGGAATTGAATGAGGAAGTGGGACGTTCTCTGTTGGGTGTGCGTTCGTGACCCTATGGGATGGTTGGGTTTCCCGATTCAGGCGGCGGCAAATGTATTTCATCAAAATGCAAGCCTAGTTTGTCAAAAAGCAGCCTAGTTTGTCAAAAAGCAGCCTAGTTTGTCAAAAAGCAGCCTGAGTTGTCAAAATGGAAGCACCCCTGGTGGCAAAGGAGTCCAAAAAGGTTGCAGGCACGGACAATGCTAAGACCTTTACACCAGCAAGCTCCGTGCTGGCTTAAGGATTTTCCTTGCGATTTTCACGAATCATGGAGGCTTTATCAGATTGGCGTGGAAAAGCTCCCTTAATGGAAATAACCAAGGGCATTTCCATGGTATAATAAAGTGGATCATCTTGAACCCATCGTCCTGCACACTTGCCTCTTTGGCGGGGAAGGTAGTCTTTCTGCAGATTGATTGATGTGCTCAAAAGGATACGGTTGGTTCTAAAGCATGGAATGTTTTATCTGAAGGCTATAACGGGTTGTCTCAAGTCGTTTGCATCATAGGTGAACTTCCCAGGGACCGAGCTTGCTGCGAAAAGGCCACCTTGGTGGGAATGTACGGGTTTTCCGCCTACGGGAAGGAATGTACGGGTCGGGATCTGCTGCTGGACGCATGGCCCACTTTGGCCTTTCGATAAAAGCCGCCAGCACTGGAACAACACTCCCACCTTTTGGGATATGCGCGGCCAGAACTAGGGCGGGTGCAGAAAGGTGTGCAGGTGTGTATACAGAACTGGATGCAGGGAGTGTGTATTGCAAGTGTATACTGTCAACTACGAGCTCTCCGGCAGACACACGCCCGCAATCATAGAAGTGGGGAATGCCGCCCATGTTCGAGCGCACCAAATGTGAACGGTAATATAGCGAGGTCCTATAAATACCGGGCATTGCATGCACTACCACACACTAGAGCGATGGGAAACTGATGACGTCACTTTTTCAGATTGTGCGGGCGTTCAACAGCGTCTGGTCAAGAACGCGGATTTGGGTTTGACACTACTCGCCTTGCACTGCAGCGGCTAGGTGCAGGCCGCGGTGTCAAGGATGCTGAAGAGGTTTCGCGTTATGAGAATGTACAGTAGTATTATGTAAGTCTAATGTACGATCCTCTTATGTACAGTATACTCTGTATAGAAGCTGGGCTGCGGTTTTAAATGTGCCGTGAGAGGTGGGATGAGGATTCAAGCGAACGCATTGCTTCCATTCGGATTTTCTTCGCTGAGCTGAACGCAGGTCGCTGGCATCGCACGCTTGTAAAGGGCTTTTTGTTTGGGCATTGCACGGCCATGGAGGTCTCGGGTGAGTCTCGGATTAGTCTCGGATAAGTCTCGGATTAGTCTCGGATAAGTCTCGGATTAGTCTCGGGTGAGTCTCGGATCAATATCAGATCAGTTACGTGTGAGTCTCCATCCCGCCCTCCCAGCAATCATCATCTAGACCATCCTCTCCAAGATGGTTACATATCCGACAATGTCTTTCCATAATGCTAGATATTGATAGTATATATGGACTGCATAAGATCTATTGACAGTACTCCCTCCTTGGCCTCTTGTCATACTACGCCCCCTGCAGATTCCTTCATCAACAGGTTCCAAGTAGCGGTGTCAGTTTTGATGGCAGATTTCCAAGTATGTCAAAATCCCAAGTGTCCAATGAGAGGCTCCAGGCTGATGACAGAAGGGAAACCGCCCCGGGTCCCACACTGAAGGTTGAGCGCCCATAGTGAAGGTGGTCTATTTGAGTCAGATTAGTTCCATTACACCCCAACAAGAACGGATCCTGGCCACGTGACATGTTGACCAAGTGGCTTTTGACCAAGTGGCTTTTGACCAAGTGGCTTTTGACCAAGCGACTCTTGACCACGTGACTTGCGACCACGTGACTTGCGACCACGTGACATGTTGGCTAAAGCGACTTTTTCCAAGTGACATGTTTTGGGTGGTGCACGAAGCAACCCAGATAATGTCGGCCCGGTCTCGGAGCTCCTCTTGACAAAGTGGCCCAAATGTCCGGCCTGGAAAAAAATCATGTGTGCAACTTGGAACGCTTGGTGGACTCAGATAGGTGCGGTTCTGGAGGCTAGCAGGATGCTAAATCCGTTGCCGAGCCGCACTCGACCGCATCGGTTCGGCCACGACTTGCCTTCAAAAGCCTCTGGAAATTCGATAAAAAAAGATCCATAGTCAAAGTCACTAGCCGGTGCTTGGCCGGTGCTTGGTCGGTGCTTGACCGGGGCGGGCGACGTTCCTCTTGGCAGGAAGTTGATGGTGTGACTGCATGTACTGCGCTTGCGCGCTTTCTGATTGGTCAAGACTGTGGTTCTCAAATACAAGGGCTGCAAAAGAAAGGGACGCCACTCCGGCCGGTCATGCGACCTCCTCTACTGGCGAATTTCTGAACCTCGGGCATACTTCGGATGGCCGAGCACCGTCTCTAGAGCCCCGGGCCATGGCTACGCGTGTGGTGCTGTCCGGGGGTTGTGCAGTACTGGCCGTCCTTCTCTGTGCGTGTGCAGAGATTGGTCAAGAGCTAAGTTGCTCGGGAAAAAAAGGTACGGAAGTTTGCTGAGATCAGGAAGAGATCAGGAGATCAGGGAGAAGTCAGGAGATCAGGGAGAAGTCAGGAGATCAGGGAGAAGTCAGGAGATCAGGGACTGGAGACCAGAGACTAATGACCGAAACTCGTTTCATAGATACGGAAAAAACAATGCAATTAGACTAATGAGATTGGAACTGCTGAAACTGACTCAAGTCACTTTTAGGCTAGATTAAGGACAATGGTGATCTACAAAACATAAATGCTACAAGATAGCTTAGTCGAACATAAAGTGCCGATCGTCAGCCGAAGTTCATGGTGTCAAAAGTATCGATTTGGATCAGCGTGCAGAAATTGGTAAAATGGCTTCACTGAAGAAGCAGGAAATTAAATAAAAATGGCAAGGGCCACCTCGAGCCCACGCGATTCGGTTCTTCCATGATGGTAATGCTGGTTGGGGTTGAAGTGATGGGTCCATCGAGAGGGATGGGTATTTGAACTTGACAAATAGCAAAGAGGACCAACAATAATAAACTCAAGTTCGACCCATTTCAAAACACCGCAAATGATTGTGCTGGCCCACGGGCACATCTGGCCACAAGGTCAATCTCTGATAGGACATTCTAGAAGGGTCTTATGACGGGACGCCTCAAGACTGCTCCGAGTTTTGGAAACATTGGTGTTTGCACCTCCGGCTGCTCGAGGCCCGGCGGTGTGAATCCCTCAAATACCCTAGTCGAATTGAATTTGGTCACCCAGCTCTTTGGTGTGTTTGGCAATGATCTCGCTCTCGATCTTGGCTCTCTCAGCCTTGGCCCGCTTGCCCATGACCCTCATGAAGGCGATGAAGGAAAAGACCAACGCCACCGTTGCAATGACGATCCAGATGATCAAAATTGCGTAGTTTCTGCCCATGGCGCCCTTGTATGTGTCGAACAACACCACCTTGGTGATCTCGTAGGCCGCGTGGATGGGCATGGCGTACGTATAGCGGTAGAAGTGGGGAGTCAAGGCAATTGGGGCAAAGGTGGCCGAGATATTGAGGATGACCCAGAAAAGCATCCAGAAACCCACCAATGGCGGGTACAACATGATGCATACCATGGCCATAGCTTCGTTCATGGCACCCACGGCCCACATGGTCAAGAAGTTGGTCGACCAGTACACGAGCCAGCCGGACTTTCCGAATGCCGCGGTGAAGTCGACCTGGAACGCTAGCGTCACCAAGGAAAAGAAGAAGCTGATGAAGAAGAAGCCCACAACTGCAGACAATACACGGTAGAGAACCAATTGCTTTTGCTTGACCCCCAGAGCAGCCACGCCCTTGTGCACGTCTGCGAAGAAGTTGAATGCGAAGAAGGTCACGATGATCATGTAGATGAAGCCAACCTGCGAGGGCGCTACCAACACAGAGTTTGTGACGGGCCTCATGTCAATGAAGGTCATGTCCAACGGCGTGGAGGCCACCTGCACCGAGCGGATGTTGGTGAAGATCAGGCCGACATCTTCGTCGCGGAACATCACCTCGGAGATGTTATGCTGCTTGCGCAAGAACTCGGAGTTGATTTTCTGCACATTGAGCGTCACATACGTGTTCATGGCCATGAGGTCTCTTCCCGTCTCGTAGTACGACAACATGCTGTTGTACGACACGTTGTAGCTGGTGTCGCCGTTGATGATGGCCTGCTTGAGGTTGTAAGTGGCATTGGCCTTGACGTAGATGGACAGCCAGTAGCGCTGGTGGTGGATCTGTCTTATGATCTCAGCCTCCACGTCGTGGCCGTTCGACGCAGCCAACTGCCGGAACTCGCTCATGTCCTGGATCTCCCACCCGCCATAGGCCAAGGCCTTGGGAGACGATAGGAACTCACGCATAGCATCGCCAATGGCTGGTTGCGTGCCATTGACCACTTGGTCATCATCAATCACCACGAGCATCCGGAGGTCTTTGTACCGCGTGCTTCTCTGGAAGTTCGAGCCCCAGTAGATGGAGAAGATCGCCAACACGAGCACGCCTATCACGGTGTAGTTCTGGATGGTCTGATAGAGCAAGGACTTTCTCTGACTCTTTAACTTTTCGTTGAAGAACGAGTAGCTGGTCTGCATCCGCTGCACCACGGACTGCGACCGGCTGAGTGGTTCACGGTTGTAGTCGGCGGGGAGAGACCCGGCGCCATCTTCAGGCGAGAGCTGTTCTGGGGCGCCATGGAAGTGCTGCACCAGCCCGGAATCGATATCCAGCGCTGACGACGAAACTTTGTGAACTGCCGCGTTATCTGACATTGGAATTGAGGGGAAGGGCTCTGGCCAAACAGTAAATGAGTCAAGGAGAAATGAGTCAAGGAGAAATGAGTCAAGGAGCAATGAGTCAAGGAGCAATGAGTCAAGGAGTCAAGCAGCAATGAGTCCAGGGGTCAAAAATGAGGAGCAATGAGCCAACGAGTCTAAAAGCAATGACAGTCCAGACTATGGCAGCAGTTTCAAGAGGGTGGCAATGAAACTGAAGATGGATGAAGGTGTGTTGGTGGGAAAGATGATGAGAGCAACTGCGCGGGAGGGGCGTGCTATTTATGGTGGTGAGGACTGGCCCGGCTCGTAAGCAAGGTATTGGTAATTCGGTGCGCCGCGCCAAACGGGGGCCGGCCGAGGGCCCCAATGCGGAAGCTTACCGATGCAAACGGCTGAGGCGGCTTCGCGGCGATGAGCAACGCACGGGCCCGTGTGCGCGGGCCCGTGGCGCGCCGGAGAATTCCAAAAAGAGCTCGGCATCCGAGAGCTGACGTCAGCAACCCTCGGTATCCGCGGCTAAGGGCCTGCAAAAAGGCTAAAACCTGCCACGCCTGATAGTGTCTGCTATCTCTCCCATTATTGGCCAATGCAGCTGTTCTGTTCAGAGCGGCTTCAGATCTGTTCGAGCGGCTTCAGATCTGTTCGAGCGGTTCCATATCGTCGACATAGCTGTTTCATATTGTCAACATAGCTGTTTCATATTGTCAACATAGCTGTCTCATATCTGTTCCTGATACCCTGTTCAGCTCGCGGCGTCTGATCCTAGCACCTGCTGATCCTCGGACTCGTTCTGGCTTCATACATTGACCGACATCGTCCACAATACACTGACCAGCGTTGCCCCCATATCGTTTTGGCCTTGTAAAATGGTGCTTGTAATGGTTTTTCCAAAGAAAGAAAAGTCACTTGATACACCTACACAGAGAAATATCCTGCATTTTCATGAAGCACGGGATTGAGTACACAGCTGTTCCTATCCTTTCTCAAAGACTGGCCTCCCCTGAAAGGGCCATGCGGTGATCCAGGACATGCAGCTGGCTCCCAACATCAACTAGTTGGTCCAATGCCCATTGGATCAACTATCAATCCAATGCCCTCCGCTCACGCAGGTCTAAATGTCCCTCTGACTCGGTACCTCACTAGGGCCCAGGTGCTCAGCACGTATGCACATATGGCGGCGAATGGGCCTGGTAAACAGATGCTTTGTTTTCGCTTGCCGGGTTGGCTTGCCGTTTTGGATAGCCGTGTTGGCTTGCCGTGTCGGGCTGTGTAAGGTGCAGGAATGAGTGACGACAGTCCCTAACGACCCAGTTGTGGACCTAAATGTGCCTGGTCTCGAGGTCACTTACTCACCATTGCAGTTGTCATTCATGTCATAGTCGCCAATGGATGTCGTGGCTGAACTCTGCAATATCTAATGAAGCACCACTTCATCTCCGCGACATTTCGGGAAGCTGAGGGCCATTCATAGCACGGATACATGCTTCAGGACATCTGGAGATCCTTTGACATCGACAACAGCACGAATTCGCACATGTCGAGAAACAGGCAAAGTTGAGCCGATACTTCGAAAGAAGCACCTTGGAAAAGCAACACCTTCGCAGTGGGTTCTGGTACCGCGTGTTCCTTATCAAGAAGGCCTGAATCCATCTTGGAGTTTAGGTCCAAGAGACTCAAACTGATTCTTTCCAGCTCTGGACACCTCGGTGGCCTTTCTTCCTGAAAAGTGGTGATGATAGAGCACCTGCGCACGCGAAGGTGCCGCTGCGGACGGGCTTAATCATAATGAACCAACATGACGACGAGTCTTTTGACGACACAGTTTGGGTGCACCATCGGCAAGCCATTAGACGCGGCCACGGGCTCGCTTCGACTCCCACTGAATTGAGCTGATTCTCGTCCCTATCTAAGCCGACGTCAGAACACGCATTGGGCAAAAGGCCTGCTGTTTCATTAGCGCCTCATCATGCGCCCCTGGCACTTGCCAACGGATAATTCAGACTCGCATTGACACGCACAGCGTACTGTTTTAGTTGATGGTTACGGGCCCTAGCCCGGAGCGTGAGTCTGGTTTCCCCTGTCGTTATCTGACCTGACCACACTTGATGCCCCACCAATTAATTTTCCATTTTGTTGGCATTCACCCCCTTGCCCGTGGGTTCCTCAACCCTTAGAGTTCAAAGTGCTAGCATTTTGAGACATTTTTAAAGATCCGGTATGGTTGTCTATGGTCAGATGAAGGACTCACCTGAAGCCTCTTGGACCTGCTATTCCTCCAGGTGGGCCTCGACCGGGTATTCCTCAACCGGGTATTCCTCAACCGGGTATTCCTCAACCGGGTATTCCTCAACCGGGTATTCCTCAACCGGGTTTTTGACCAGGTGGTTCGACCAGGCGCCTCCTCGAACAAGCGTTTGCTCGATCAGGCTTTGACGAAATCCCAACACCAAGCTGCTGAAACACTTGGAACAACCATTTTTCCCAATGCTCAGGGAGACTGAGTTGTTCAGGGGTGCTCCTTCAAAGGCGATTTACATGGCTCACCCCATTTTTACCGCACTTCACTTCACAAGGTCATCTGGTTAGACATCCTTGGATGCAAGATGAGCTAGGTTAGAGAAATTCATGGCTGGATGTTGATTGAGGCATTATTGAGGAGGGATGTTCTGATGAGGTTCTGATGAGGTTGTGATGTTCTGATGAGGTTCTGATGAGGTTCTGATGAGGTTCTGATGAGGCTCGAATAAAGGCCTGATTGAGACTAATTCAAACATAATCAATCAATTTCTGGCCCATAATTTCATGCCCTCCCTCCACTCAAACACGGTCCCAAATGAAGATGGCTGTGAAATAAGGATCCTGTGCCCTGCATGCGAGCCTCTGACTCACGGCGTGGGTGCAGGAAAGATGGGTGACTCCTCACGCAGCGGGCCACTATAAATACCCATGCTTCCCCCTTGTCTGTAGGGGAAGTCACTGACTTGTTGCTGATTGAGAACCCAAAGAACCATGCCCGATTTCAAGCAGGTTGACGTGTTCACCAAAGAAAAGTTCAAGGGCAACCCCGTGGCGGTTTTCTTGGATGCAGACCATTTATCGGACGCCCAGCTCGCCCAGATGTCTGCGTGGACCAATTTGTCGGAAGCCACGTTTGTGGTCAAGAAAAGCGTGCCCGAGGCCGACTACAAAGTAAGGATTTTCTCGTTGGAGGCCGAGCTCCCATTTGCGGGCCACCCGACCATCGGCACGTGCCAGGCGCTTTTGGACAAGGGCTTGATTGTGCCGAAAAACGGCAAGGTTGTCCAGGAGTGTGGTGCTGGACTCGTGGAATTGAGTGTCAGCGACGACGGCGAGATCCTGTTTGCCTTGCCCTATGTGAAGAAGAGGCCCGTTCTGCAGGAGCACTCGGATGCAGTGGTGGCTGCGCTCGGAGCCAAGGCCGCCGTCAAGTCCACCATCTACGAGGTGGGGCCCGTGTGGCACGTGGTGGAACTCGAGTCCGCTGATCACGTCTTGGCGCTAGAGCCCGACTACCCCGAGGTGGAGCGACTCACCTCCGTGCTGCAATGTGCCGGCGTGCAGGTGCTCGGCGCCCACGAACCCGGCTACTACGAGACCAGGACCTTTGCTCCGGCCATAGGGATTAAGGAAGATCCGGTGTGTGGCTCGGGCTCGGGGGCTTCGGGCGCCATTCTCAGGGACTTTGGTGGTTTTGCCGGCAAGCTCAAGTTGAGACAGGGCACTGCATTGAACCGAAACGGCCAGGTCACCGTGCAGGTCACCGATAACAGAATCACCGTGGGCGGCTATGCAGTAACGGTCATTGATGGAACATACTGAGTGAGCGGTCTGGGATGTTTTGTGGAGTTGATCCTTGTCGAGCTGAACCTTGTCGAGCTGATCTATGTCGACCTAAACCTTGTCAGATGGGCCCAGCTTGTTGAACGCTTATCCACCAGTCCTCAAACCGAGATCCGGTTTGGCCAATTGGCTGACCAATTCGCTGTGGAGCAAATGACATCATATTGCGAGCCGAACCATTCTGTGGCTGGGAAATATGCGCTCAATACTACAATTGTCTTGAGTATACCGTCGCTGTGGCGAGGGGCAATCAGTGTGGCGGGGCTGGCCCCAAGTTGCGCCCCGGTGGCGGTAGCAAGGGGTGCGTGCACGTGACCCGGTGCGGCACTTCCCCAACCTGATGCGGGCCTAGTTCCGTTGCGCCCGCGCTTCATGCTTTGAAGTTGCAACTATATAAAGAGGCTGAGATCTCCTGTATTCCTCATTTTTCTATCCAAAGACACTCACAGAGTAACGGAAGACCAGTGTGTGTTATCACGTGAGCTGTGTTATCCATTGCTACCATCCCTGTTACCCATCGATACTAGCGTTATCCGTTAAATAGATCCAATCCCCGTCATGTCGTTGGTAGGAAAGCATTTCAAGTTGGCCAACGGCGCTACCATTCCCGCCGTTGCTTATGGAGCCGGGACCAAGTGGTTCAAGCTTTCGGATGCCCAGGTGGATCAATCGCTCGTTAAGTCCGTCAAAGCTGCGTTGGACTTGGGCTTCACTCACGTTGATGCCGCAGAGATTTACAAGACGGACGCGGAGATTGGCGCTGCTGTGGCAGGCCGCTCCCGGTCGTCGTACTTTCTTACAGATAAGTACGCAGTGGGCGACTCCACCCACCAGAGCTTCTCCAAGCACGGCGATCCCTACAACTCGTTGAAGTTCCACTTGCAGGAGAGATTGAAGGTGGACTACGTGGATTTATACTTGTTGCACTCGCCATTCATCTCCAAAGACCACCACGGCTTCGACTTGCAAGAGGCGTGGCGCTCGTTGGAGAAGTTGGTGGACGACGGCTTGGCCAAGTCCATTGGCGTGTCGAATTTCGCTGTGGACGACTTGAAGAAGGTGTTGGAGATTGCACGGATCAAGCCGGTTGTCAACCAAATTGAGTTCAATGCCTTTTTGCAGGACCAGACCCCGGGCGTGGTGGAGTTCTCCAAGAAAAATGACATTTTGGTGGAAGCTTACTCGCCCTTGGGACCCATCTCCAAGGGCAACTCCGCCGAACTCAACACCTATTTGGATTCCGTGGCTGCCAAATACAATAAGACCCAGGCGCAAGTTTTATTGCGCTGGGTCATTGAGAACAACATTTTGCCGGTGACTACCTCGTCCAACGAGGAGAGAATTGCTCAATTTGCCGATATCTTCGACTTCCAATTGACTGCAGAAGAGGTCGACGCCATTTCTGCCATCGGGAAAAAACACAAGCCTTTGAGACAGTACTGGACCCGCGAGTACGCCAAGTATGACCAGTGAAGCCATGCGGTGCTCAATGATGTGCTGGGCAATCAGGGTTGCTTTGAATAGACGACCTCACGTTTTCTTCTCAGTTAGACGACAGTGGGTGCTTGTGTTCTTGGTTATACCAGAATATACCCTTAGACTATACCTCTAGATCAGGCGTTCTTATTGAGGGTGCAAACTCTCTACTCTACCCAGTGGACAACGCCCTATATCAAATGACCCGCAATATAAGGAATAAAGCTTCTTCGAATCAACATGTATTAACGCCTCGTAGTGTTGGGGCCAGCAAAACCTGTTGCCCAGGTTAGCCAAACCGGGCTGTGTGCAGGCCCGCGCTATATGCAGGTGGGCCGTGTTCCACGGCGCGATGCTAACTATCACAACCTCTCCACACCCTTCTTCTTCCTCTTGTCTTTCCCCCATTTCCGTCCTCTCCCTCTTTCGGCTTCTACTCCAAAATCTATGGAAAAAGGTCAACTTGTGTTTCTGAGCGGAGCGGCCCCGCACCCCAGCACATACGAGGGCCTGGTCGCCAATCCCTATAGCCTGGAGTCTAGGCTCCGGCAGCGGCACCCCTCATTTGCTGACGATAATGAACGCTTCGATGACCTTGTCAAACTGACGCAAACGCTCTCTTTGTCTGACTCCAAGACCAGGCAAAACTGGCGCTACTGGTGGAGGATCGGGGTAGCCCCGCTTTTGCTCACGGTTTTAGCGGCCTGGGTGAGGCTCCACGGCATTGGCGCCAACCAGAAAGTCATCTGGGACGAGGCCCATTTCGGTAAGTTCGGCTCCCACTATATCCAGCACGAGTTCTACTTCGACGTGCATCCGCCTTTGGGCAAATTGTTGGTGGGTCTTTCGGGGTACCTAGCGGGGTTCGATGGCGAGTTCAAATTCGACAGCGGCAAGCCGTTTCCCGAGGGAAATCAATTCACCAAAATGCGCATTTTCAACTGTGTGTTTGGAATCTTGTGTACGCCTATGGCGTACTGGACGGCACTCGACGCTGGCTTCTCCACCAGCTCCGCGGTGTACGTGGGACTAGCTGTGGCCTTGGAGATGCTTTCACTCACGCTTCTGAAGTTCATCCTCTTGGACTCCATGCTCCTTTTTTTCACGGTGCTGACTTACTTGTGCCTCATGAAGATCCACCGGCTCAATGTGCAGAACCGCTTGTTAAGTGCCAAGGGCTTGTGGTGGCTTACGCTTACAGGCGCATCCATTGGATGCGTGTGCCTGGTGAAATGGGTGGGTTTGTTTGTCACGTTGCTCGTGGGTTTTTATGTGTTGTACGACTTGGTGGTCAAGTGGTACCAGCTCTCGGACTCTACCAGAGCGCGGCAAGGTTCAGTGTCTCGCTATATAGGCCACTGGCTTAGCCGCATCACGTGCCTCATTTTGGTGCCGATTTTCCTTTACGTGGCCATATTCAAGGTGCACTTCTTTGTGCTCTCGCGGTCAGGCCCTGGTGACGGGCTGATCTCCACCCTCCTACAAGCCTCTCTTGAGGGAAACACTTTGAAAAACGGGCCTCGGTCCGTCGCTTATGGGTCCATGGTCACGCTCAGGTCTCAGGGATTGTCGCCTAACTTGCTCCACTCCCACCCGCTGCTATACCCCGAGGGTCTGCGCCAACAGCAGATTACCACATACGGATTCAAAGATAACAATAACGAGTTCTTGGTGGAGTTCGATATGGCGACGGGCCGTGACGAACACCGCTTCGCCACTCTTGTTTACGACGAGGACTCCCCAGACAACATACTCGACTACAAAACTCTCATTAAGGACGGCGACACTATTCGGCTTAACCATAAGGAAACAGGGTGTTTTCTTCACCTGCATGCCTTTGCAGCGGCCATTCTGAAGTCGCTGTATGAAGTGTCATGCTACGGAGGCATGGATGTGGATGATGCCAAGGATGACTGGGTGGTAGAGGTGCAGCAGCAGGACAAGTCGCCATCGGCTGAATTTCAAAACGAAGATCCTCAAGAAATCCACCCCATTTCCACGAATTTTCGGCTCCGTCACAAGGTTTTGGGGTGCTACTTGGCCACCCTGGGCTACGCCTACCCTGCGTGGGGATTCCAGCAGGGAGAGGTGATTTGCAAGCATCTGTTCATATCTCTGGACAAGAGCACGTGGTGGAACGTGGAAGATCATGTGAATGCGGAGTTTGAACTGCCTTCGCAGGCTTACGTGGCTCCGAAACCCAAGTTCTGGAAGGAATTCATTTTGCTCAACTACGGCATGATGGCCTCCAACAACGCGCTTGTGCCGGATCCGGATCATTTCGACAATTTGGCTTCCAGCTGGTGGGAATGGCCCATATTGAGACGAGGTCTTCGCATGAGCAGCTGGATCATCGGGGAGCCACGCTATCTTCTTATAGGCCACCCTTTCGTGACATACTTGTCTACTTTGAGCATCCCGGTGACCGTGTTTTTGTTTCTGGTTCTTCTTTACCGGTGGAGGCGGCAGGTGGAGCCGTTCAGTATTCTCCTGGAAGAATGGAACTTCTTGTTGGCAGCAGCAGTGTTCCCTATGCTCGGCTGGTTGTTGCATTACTTGCCCTTTGTTGTGATGTCCCGCGTCACTTATCTCCACCACTACGTACCTGCGCTCTATTTTGCCATCTTTGTCTCGGGATTTTTGGTGGAGTACTTGGTGTCTCGAAAGACCTCGGGCCTTTTGAGGCGGGTGCTTTTCGGGCTTCTATACGCCGCTGTGTTGGGCGTTTTCTGGCGCTACAGTCCCTTGGCAATGGGGATGGTGACACCGCGAAGCGATTACTTTCACCTCAAGTTGCTAAGCTCATGGCAGCTTTAAGCAGGCCGCAAAGTGGGAAATCATTTGCTTGTGGTGATTCAAGTGTTGGGAAGGTTGTGGTGATACATAAATCGGATCTTCCGAATGGCTCAAAGACAGGGATCATGAAAGAAGCAACTGCACCAGCCATACATGTTCAAGGGAGATTGCCTGAGTGGGAGGTTTGAGGCGGCTTCATCCTAGACTTGGGCTTATGAGTTGCCACTGAACTTTGGTCCGCGCAGGGTACACATATCGAGTCAAACGTCTTCGATTAAACGTCTGAAGTCAGTCAGATGCCAGTCAGAACTCGGAACTCATAACTCAGTCAGTACTCAGTCAAAGCTCGACTGAAAACAGTCAGAAATCAGTCACGGATTGCTACGGTGTCATTTGGCTGGTGCTTAGGAGACTTGTGATGGCCTGGCATTACCTCTTTGATGGCAATAAATATCAATGAGGGTCCCACTGAATTCTGATGATTACACCACAACTGCCGGTTGTGGTGATGGCTACTCAATGGTGAATCCAGTGATGTTTCTACTTTTGTTTCAAGAGATGTTTTCGTGGATAGATCCATCACAAAGCATCATTGAGCCGGCGCCAAGGATGAAGCTCAAAGGCAGCAAGCAAAGGTGGCCGAGATCTCAAGTTCTTTTCCCCAAATCATTCAGTCCCATTCAAGCCTCGAGGCAATGCCATCCATATGCCCGCTATCCAGGCGAGCTCCATAGTTGCTCAACCACCTGATAATCCATCTCCTGGTGTCACCGGAACTGCGGAAATACAAGTTACAAAGAATGGTACCAATATGGACCCAGATCCGAACGAAGCTGATTGATTAGATCGAGTTCAAGTTGTTCGAGTGGTCAAATTACGCTTTGTTCAACTCGTGCATGCATTGTGGAACTCAGTACGAGAAATGATGGACCAGAAGTGTCAGTCCTGACAATGAAGCAATGACTTCCACTGTGACAATCCCAAGTGTGAGGGAGGGCAACCATTGGTGAAGCAAGTGCCAAAAACTACAGACAATGACATTGACGTTCATATCGACAGTACTCTTGACATTGTGGATACATACGAGCGTGGATTTGGTTTTCTTCGCGGATGTCGGATCATATAAATTCACCTCCAGGCTGTTGAAGGCCAAGACCGAGGAGACGCATGGGGATGCGCTTAGCCAAGATGCGTGGGTCGGTACATGAAGATGTCCTGCTCTATACGTCTCGGCTGATGCAAATACGCCATGCTAGCAGATGGGTACCTCACGCAAAGGAGTATCCAGTTGCTTTATACGAAGGAAGGAAAGTGATGGCCCTGAACATAGCGCAAACATTGAATTTTTCCAAATACTCGGCTGACAATGAAATCAGGTATGAAATACTCAAATTAGATGGTGATCCAGAAAACGGATCCTGCTTCGCTTACACCTGTCCGGATGATACATAAGGTAAGCGGGGAGGTGGAGAGAGGTCCAATTCCCTTTGAAGTGGAGACGGATATAAGGTTTTCTATCACGGTGATGAAATCTCGTATCACTTCTTGCTCAGAAAAAGAAGTCTGGCTTCACAACACACGAGTGATATCGAACTGTTAGACCCACCATGGGTAGTGTTCCGCCCATGGATGCACCAGTGTTCTGGAACTCTGTAATGAGTATTTACATAGCGAGAGAGTAGGTCACTACGGTCTATTACGGGACTGTAATACAAAAGATTAGAATAAAAGTGAACGATGGTACAGGATTTAATGTCATTTGCATCACTTGTGTCTATAAGCAGGCTGTTTCTGACCACGGGTAGTGCGCCGCCCATAAGTTATAAGATGGACTAGCCCGATTGTCCCGTCCATGATAGCCAAGGACGGGTGCAGCGGCCGACCTTTCTGCAGAACACCTGCCGGTTTCGCTCATTTTAGAGAGCATCAAACGTTTCTCTTCCAAGGTCCCGAGAATCCGCCAGGTCCTTTCCCCGTGTGTTTTATGAGGATTCGTGAAATGTGGCTATATTTTCTCAGAGCATACGATAAAAGTCGGAAAGGGTAGTGGAATTTCGAGCTTCGATGCAATGAAGTGATGGGTCAGCAACAGATAAGTCAATATTGTGTATCCCGCAACAAATAATCCAATATTGTGAATTACTAAGTTTTAGAGTAGGCCCATAAGAATTAGTGCCAATTGGAGGTAAGGAAGCCCATTTAGGTATGGAAGCCCAATTAGAGCTTCAAGGGTAAAAGTCGGGCCAGACCAAAAGGACATAATCTTTAAAAAAAACGCCGCATAGAAATCCCCATGGACATGAAACGAATGATACGTATGCGTAGTGGATACACGAGAGCGGCACAAGCGGAATTTCTGGGTGCCCTTATGAAAGATGGGTCAATCCCGAGGGCGGCACTCGATGCACGTCGTGGTTTCTTTGGCCGCCTCAGGTCCCAATGTCGTCTGGCTAGCCCGGTCTTCCTGTACAATGATGCAGTTGTAGGTCATAAAAGAGTATCTCCTTGGAGTCATTTATCTTATCGAGAAGGTAAGAAAGAGGCTGAAACAGAAAACTAGGAAGGATAATTAGGGAAACGGGTAAAGTGCACCATAGACTGTAAGATTCGGAACCTGTATTGATGGTCCTAATTGGAACATCTCTACCAAGATAGAACTGGCCGGGCTCGTAACCGGACCGAGGCCAATGCGGCTCTGCGTACGTGGGCAAGTTTGGAGGGGCGATGGCCCTGTTTCAGTGGCGTTTCATAAAGAAACGGCTCTTGCTACGAACAGATCCATCCGCAGCTTCAGCGGATCTGGTATAAGGCCTCTTGGGTCTGGGTATGTTTGATACTCTTGTAAAGTGTACACGAGTCCAGCCCTCTAGAATGGACGTTTTTTCACGTTACTCTGATGGCCCCAAACACCGTTTAGGACGGGAACGTGTGGCATCCATGTCTATGCGCTCTCCGTCTGTCACACTCTGAAGCTCCAGAAGATTGTCTTTGCCTGCTTCTCACCCGGAAGATTGTCATGCAAATGCGTTGCAGCTTTTCAAGTTGGGGCTTGATAGGGGTATCTGGCAAGACTGTGTTGAATAGACTTTTAGACCACAGGCGGGCCAAGATGTAAGCGCATCTACAGACCAGCAAAGCCATACCTTGCGAAATTGATTGAGCCTACTACTCCACAACGGATTTTCATCCTGCAGCCAGTCTCCTTTCACTGCTGCTTCAGTGATGGTAGAGCAATGTCGGGAAATGTAAATCTGGAAACGTAGCGATTTATAAAAGGCAGAATATTTAATAAAGAGATGAAGAAGAATCGAAAAATAGAATCCACAATATTCTTGATTTCTACTCATTTGGCCGCTAGCAAGGTGCAGTCCGATATCTCCCTGTTCCTTGTACTTTGCTCAACGTCAACCTTCGAGAAGATGTGGTCTCTAGAAAAGGGGATGCATACTTATATAGGTGAAACAGGCTCCGGCACCGCTGGCACCACCTTGGACGGTTTCGGGACTGGTCACCTGCGGGGCTGACCCCATCTGGACATAAAAACATATTTTATTCACGACAAATTTACTCGTAATTTGATTCAATGAAACAAAATATCAAATTATTATTAATTCATTGATTAGCTCTTTAATGAGTAATAGTCTGACGTGATTAAGATTCAGTTTATGTGCTGAGAATTTTGATATTGAAGATAGATGTATTTTTCAAATATATCTGATGATTAGACTGAAACAATGGGTGTAGTTTCTTAGGGGAGATACCGTTCGTACCATTCCATAGTTGGTGCGGTGTCTTAAAATTTAAGATCCTTTTTGGTTGACTAAGAATCACGACTGCCATGCGAATGGCCTCGGGCCAGAAGAGAAGTGAAACGGCTCCTTGGCGGAGTAAGGTTCTGGCTTTTTCCTGAATTGTGGGATTCTGACCTTCAGCGGTACCACTCTGATATGAAGAGTAGGTATTTGTGAACTTGTGCAGGATACCTTTCCTATAAAGCGTCATTTAATCCAGGCCATTGTCATAGCCGGGTGGTTTGTCAATAGGACCACAGACATCAACATGTAAGATCTGTCGAGGACCAGTGACAACTGTACCAGTGGTACTTTCTTTTGGATACTGGTTGGTCATTTTTGATTGAAGGCATGCTTCACACTTTTTGTTGGAATGTGAGTTAGAGGTTCCATAGAGCTTTATGGGCTCTGAAAGCTTGTGCACTAGGATGACCAAGCCTGGCATGATACTCCCTCGA
Source organism: Metschnikowia sp. UFMG-CM-y6306 (assembly GCA_009756535.1). NCBI lineage: Eukaryota > Fungi > Ascomycota > Pichiomycetes > Serinales > Metschnikowiaceae > Metschnikowia > Metschnikowia sp. UFMG-CM-y6306. The sequence continues at coordinate 62,843 of WFIW01000028.1, read as the reverse complement.
TTCCAGAAGGGATTTCATTGCAGCTGGCGGAATTTCCTAGATAGCTGCACCCACAGTATAATCAGATTTTGTACTATGATCATCAACCAAGTGAAAGATCCAAAGTTGTCTATCCTTGTATAATGTTTGGATAACAACAAGGGCAAAATTAGTTGGCGGGGGAAAGATTTTCACAAACGGTTCACGAATACGTGACGATGTCACTCGAAAGCGAAGAGAAAGTTCAGGTGAATCAAGAAGGGAGAGAACATTGAAGCGTCACAGAGGAGCGTAATAAACTTTCTGTAATACTAAGTGTTGAATTGGCGTGAAACGAAGGGGGAGCATACCATACCCTTGAACATCTAAGGGTGTTCCGTTTACAGCTTCAAATTGGGACAGCCGGCACGAAATTGGAAAGTAATGATCGGTCGGAAACAAAATGTGCGCTGGATCCGGAATCCAAAAGAAACCTACATTCGAAGTAATCGGATGCTTCTGATTCAACACTGGCTGGTCCAGATGGCCGTTCAACCATACTATTAACTGTTTGTTTGGCCAGAGGCTCAGAAGGTTTGTTAGATTTTTGGTTTGAGTTCTGGGTCTTGAAATTGGAAGAGTTTTGGCGATAGTTTTTGCCATTAGACTTGCATGTGCCACTCCCTTGGCCTTTTCTATTGTTGAAATTGAAATTACTGTTCTTTCGTTTGTTTGAATTTTCCTGAGCATTGTTTTGACGCTTAGACGAAGGTTGCTCGGTGTAATGGAGTAGAAGAGTCCTTTTGGGAAGGTACTTTTTCGAGGAGACCCCAAGTTGTGAGACTGGCCATGAAGTCAGAGACATCTTGTTCGATATCGAGTGTGCCTTCTTCAAGGGTACCAGCGTATTGAAGATAGGACAAATGGTCATTCACAGACTTCGACCGGCAGTCGGTCACGCCTTGAATATAGTTTATAGTTCGGTCCCGTGAGTAATTGCGGGCAACACAGTAATTGACTAAGGGCATGACGTCTCCCTTCCTCGCTTTGACGTAAAGCACTGAATATACTATGTATATACTCTTTCATAATCCAATTCTAAATTCTTTATGAACCATAGATTGTTCCAACAGGATAACTTTATCAATTCTAACTGGTAATATAGGTTATTCAGTAGCTGGTATATCTGATACTGAATAAAGTCCCATATTCATAGGTTTATCTAATTTACATGATTATTGCATCCTGCATTTGTAATAAATAAATGTGATTGAAAATTACTGTTTTCCTTCATTGGGTAAAATAATTGATGATATACGATAAATCAACAATACTAAATTTGTTTCATGTATATCATAAGTATATTTATTTGATCTTGGATTATTATAGATATAATACTGTTATTGAATGTTAATGTTGCTGATGCTGTCGCGACGAAATACATTATACTTTCACTTAATGTTATATCCTTTGTTGTTTTAACGTCAAGTACTTAAGGGAAGAGGTATCCGTTGATGATCCCTAAAACAAGAGAGATCACCACTACTTATATAGATAACTGTCCTGCCAGTCGCGGTGGCTTTCCCTGGCTTTGGGCCGTTTTAGGGAACAAGCACCTTTAGCTGGCTGGCAAACTTTATACGGGAGAGTGACCAGCCAGCCGGTGGCTGGTGCCGTTGAGAGATGCTGATGGGGTTGGCATGACCCGGAAAGGGAGACAGCGAGCCTGCATCGAAGAAGCCACGACGTTCCAAAGAGTGGGCACCCGGAGTTGGTGCCTCTTTTCTCAACGTGGGTATCGAAGGTTTCCCTTTGCAACCACACGTCGCAGGTCAATAGTGTATCCATGGGTAGTGCGCTACCCATATTATCGAACTACATAATGGATCTCGGATGAAATTCAAATAATCCCTGAAAGATAATATGCACCTATCCACGGGTATTATGACTTTATTTATATTCCATGGGCTTCGTGCTCCTGTCTCACCGATTGAGCGTCAAGTGTCCAAGATTCATGGACTGGGAAGCTCCGGTGCCAGAGTTGTACTGGTCGCTTTGGAGTGGAACTCCAGGAGCCCGAGCATCTGGACACGAGACATTTCGTGAGGGGTATCAACTCGCGGTCAGATTAAACTTTGATTACCTAGCGCACTTCAAATGTGGCTCATCGTATCGTAATTGTATAAATGGTCTTGGCAAGGAGCTCTTGCTCTTTGTTGGCCCGAGATTCATGCTTTTTTAATTTCGCTTGTTGTCGCGCAACCAGCTTTTATTCGAAAACCTTCCATCATAAATTGCCCTCTATTGCATATCTTCCATTCACATATCATGTTGTCCAGCATGTTGTCTGGTTCATGTCGTCCGGCATAGAAGGCGCGACCTCCTGCACAGTAAGCGGCCGTGCGTTGCGCGCGCGTGACGCGGTTAGTCATCTATGCATCGAGTCAAGACGTCGCAGGTCGCATAATAATTCTAACACCATACCAAACGGTTGTATGTTGTAGTGGTTATCATGTTCGGCTTTGATCCGAGCGACCCCGGTTCGAGTCCGGGTACGACCTTTTTGCTCGGCTTCTGGCAGCCCCGTGGCTCCTAGCCTGGGCATTGTTGCCACGAGACCCGGGCCTCTACATTGCACCCATTTCCCAGCACCCACTCGATATGGGACCTGCTTCAGCGCCTTTGAGATGAGAATTTCTTCTGATGATGAAATCAAGACCCAATCCTCGAGGCACCGTTGGGAGCACTGTGCTTGAATTTGAAAATCACCTGAATTCTATGCTTGTGGATTCACTGGCTCCGAAGATGAGTCATGTTTCATGTTGCGCGAACATTGTCAAATTTCAACACTATATCACAGGAACCTTTGCCAATGATTCTGCAGGAGCATCTGATATGTTTTGAGTCGTTAACCCAAAACCGACGTGGCTGATTTTAGTTTAATCTTTTCCACGATGTATCTCCTGTGCACGCTTAGCTTCATCACAGTCCTTTGGCCTGCCACGGCCCAAACCATCCGTAAATACCACTGTGGGATTGGGTCTTTTGTTCGGGTTCACCAGTAAGTTGTGGCTCCACAAATTTCCACAGTTGCTGAACAAAGTTCTAGCCATCGCCCGTACATCCCTAAGGTACTGAAGTATAGAGATTCAACCATTGATTTTCTGAATTTTCCCGATGAACATTAAGATCAGCCTTTGAAATCTCCTTTAAGTCCAAATCCAAAGCAACGCTTCTAATGATATCGTACTGGGCGATCTTAGGTCACGCCTTTTGGGACATAAACTTCGGATGAATAGCGATAATCCCGCTGGTATGTTTCTCCAGTTCAAAACTGGGGGGAATCTCTTCATGGCCAACATCCCTTGCTGCAGTCACGTTACTCTTTGAGCTTGTCAATTGAGTCAAGGATCAAATGAAGGGAATGTTTTTATCCATCTGACCGGTTTAAATATGTCCAATTTCAATATTTTCGGTATGACTTTGACCTTAGCCACGTGTCTAAACGCAGCGGCTCTTACCCAGCAGCCCTGGTGATCTGGTTTTGGCCTAAACCTGCGCCGTAAACTATATTGGCTATACAGGCCTCGTGCGAGATGGCAAGAGATTCCAGGCTGTCCTCGGCACGTCAGCGCCCTGAACGGTCTCTGCCCAGAATGGTGTCTGTCAACACGGAATTGTCCTGGGCCTTGACCTGTTGAAGGACCAAGATGCCCTTTTGACTTCTTTCACGGGCCGTGGGTTCCACGTGTGCTCCTGGTAGTCTTCAGCTCAGATCTTTCGACACTCTATGCCAGATGGAACTCTAGTAGATGGCAAGTGCTGAATTCTCATGTCAAATATGATTGCCTGGATGAGTGGTAGCCCGGGCCCTGACGTGGGTCTGCCACCATAATATGCAAAGGTCATAGACCCGAACAGGTGGATCCTGAGACAAAAAGTTCGATTCGGCCCGTCGCTCGTTACCTACCCGTTTGGGTGATGCTGCGACTCCGCGTGTAGCGCACAGGCAATTTTGACATACCACGAAATTGACCAATTTGAAAGAAGCTTTGCCCACGTTCCAAAGCCTGCTTGATGAATAGTTGCAATAGCACCCTCCCTATGCCCTTGTAGCTCTCAAATGGCGGCGTTCCTGTGTACAACTGTCTGTTCAAGCAAATTTGCACCCAGGGTGCGCCCCCATGGGTGCAAAATCGGGTGCGACGTGCGGTCATTGGCGGATTCGCCAGCACTAGAAGCGGAGGCTAAGTCGGCATTTCGGGAAGTCATCGAGGTTTGTTTTTCTGAGCCGGTTGCTACCTGCAGGTGTCCCGAAACTCCTCACACGGCCCGGGAAAGTCGGACCTTTTAGACCAAATCCCGCTATTATGTGCCAACCCATCTCAAGTAACTCCTAAAAAGACAAAAAAGAACCTGAACCGCACATTGGAAGACTTGCGGAGAAGACTTGCGGAGAAGACTTGCGGAGGAGGATGATCCCGTGGAACCGTTGGCTGCTTCCCTTGCCTGTGCGGTCATACCACGCCAAGAAATGGGTGGACGGATGTTGCCGGTTTCATGAATAAATTTACAGCCAAAAGCCCCGCTCGCCAGGTTGCGTGAGTGTGCGGGAGGGCAGGCTCTTATACCTCGCGGTTGAATGTCACCCCTGCAGTTGAAGGCCAGAACCGAGATTGCGCGGGGTTAATTCCGGCGCCTGGCTGCCGAATACGGCGGCTAGTTCCAATTTCCCCCACACAGAAGCTTCCACGGGATTCCGCGGGTGATGGTCCACCACCGCATATAAATAGGGCGCGCCCCCTCCGATTTACATGAGCATTCAGGGTACCCTGGAAGGAAGGCCAAGAGACTTCAAACCACTGGAGCTAAAATGAATCTTCCGGAAAGTAACTCCTTACAAACTGGTGAAAATATCTTTGACATATGCTCTGAGGCATGGCGTGGTTCGGAACATCCTCTCGAGACCTTCCCGTCCTATGAATAGACCTTGGATCACTTCGGGGTTGAGAGGAATGCCCCTCGGCATGTCTTCTGAGACAGGGTATCAGAAGTTTCATACAGGACCTTATAATAATAGAGTGGAGGTCAATCGAGTCATTTCTAATTGTACCTTCGCCTATCTATACTGGAATCTTGCTGATGCCCGCTGCAGTCTATGCTGTTGCAATACGGGCAGGATCCCCGCTTGAATATTTTTGAGAAGACTTCGTTTCCATTTCAAGAGCTTCCACTTCCGTTGAAAGTTTCCAAGGGTCCAGGTATACCACTTTCCCGCACCCCCCTCTGTTTCAGCTGCGCCACGTGCCCTGAGACTGTGTTGCTGATTTATTCTTTACACATGCATCCCCGAGACCCTAGCCTGCACCTAGGCTCTCCCGTGTCTCCGTGGCGGACTCAATTAACATCACTGTTGAGCTGTGTGGACTGGCTCGGGCGAGGGTGTTTATTCCTTGGACTTCCTTAATATGAGCGGACTCTTATGGACGAAAATTCACTTGGAGTGCGAGTGAATTCTAACCCGATTCCTTAGCACCAGTGGTTGCTCGTTTCACGAGTAGAAAGTATAGCGTGGATGGACAACTATGGTATGAACAACTGTGACTCGGGCGACGCGCTTGTGGTTTTCCACAACCTTGACTAGATTGGATTGAACAAAACCGTTGTCTCATTTTCTTATTTCTAAGCGATCTCAGTGGGGCTCTTACATGAATCATAAAATACGTTGTTTAAATCTAGTTAACCCCAAAAATTGAAATTCAACAGAAGCGCAAGTGGTTTAGTGGTAAAATCCAACTTTGCCATAGTTGGGCCCCCGGTTCGATTCCGGGCTTGCGCATTCTTTTTTGCTCTCGCGCGTGCACCCGTTCAGATGCTTGACTGAATCTCTTCAGCGAGTCACCTGACCGCGTCTTCACTGTCATTAGACCACTTGGGAACGCGAACTCGTTTTTTCAAAAATATCTGCTATACCGGTGCCTGTGTACTGCTCCGCAATCTCCAGTGCAAACGCATCTTATCAGTCAGTGGCCCGAGCACGTAGCGCGAGAGCGGGCCGGACGTCCCACGCGCACCCGTGCACCCGAGGCCCAAACACCATGGACCCGCATCAACACCCTCACTCACCCAGCCACAACCATGGAGTACGACAACACGTACCTCGACGATGAAGAGATCCAAATGGACCAGCGCCGCGCGAATGTCGAGGGCGAACATTTCATCGCCCACGAGCCAGCCCAGCTCCCGGAAGAGCCCTCCCACGGCATCGTGGCCGACGAGGAGCTTTTAGCAGCCCAGGCCGCCGCCGACGCCGCCGTCGCCCAGCAGCAGGAGCACGGCACGCCCGGCGGGGTCTTCAACAACGTTGGCCAGGGCCTCGTGGGCAAAAACCGCGACATGATGATGCAATACTGGCAGGATATCATCAACCTGATCGAGCATGATGAGCACGATTTCAAAAACCACCAGTTGCCGTTGGCGCGCATCAAAAAAGTGATGAAAACCGACGAGGACGTTCGCATGATAAGTGCCGAGGCGCCCATTCTCTTTGCCAAGGGATGCGACGTGTTCATCACGGAGTTGACCATGAGGGCGTGGATCCACGCGGAGGAGAACAAGCGGCGCACGCTCCAGAAGTCGGACATTGCCGCGGCCTTGACCAAGAGCGACATGTTCGATTTTCTCATTGATGTGGTTCCTCGCGAAGAAGAGAGGCCCAAGAAAACCTACCGGGACTCGACGTACTCGCCTCTGCTGCTCCACCACTCAATGAGACAAGGTATGGGGCAACACGGAGCCTCGGACCAGAACATCCACAATGTGCAAAACCCCCACTTGCCCAATGCGGCGCCTTCTTCGTTTCCCCCGGCCTTGCCTGAACCCATGCCGAATTCCATGCCGAATTCCATGCCGAATCCGTTGTCAAATCACATGCCGAACACCATGCCAAGTTCCCTTCCAAATTCTCTTCCAAGCTCCATGCCAAATCCCATGCCAAATCCCATGCTAAATTCCATGCCAGGCTCAACGCCCCACTCAGTGCAAACACAGATGCAGAATCCCATGCAAAACCCCATGCAATCATCGTTGCAAAATCACTTGCATGATAGGCTGTTGGAAAGCCAGGTTCATGAAGGGCCAAGGCCACTGGCGATGCTGGAACAGCCAATGCTACACCTGCATGGGCAGCCGCATACGCTTGAGCATGATAAAATCGGCACCGGTGGTGAATCCCAACAGACTCACCAACTACCGTTTGCGGAGGGCGCAGTGCACCGGAGAATGTCTGATGCAAGTGAAAACCTCGGACAACACCCAAATGACACAACGGATCCCGATAGTAGGTCGGAGAGCAACTTGCAAAAGACCATGGACGCAGGCCAAAAAGATGGCGCTTACTTTGAGTCTTACCAACCATATGAGAATGAGTACTAGTACCGCAGCTAGAAACGGGCCTCTTTTGAAACATGCACGCCATATTCTTGGAAGTATGGACTAGCCAAACTCACGCACCAAGACATGCGGCGTTGGTTCGAGCGATATGGTGACAGCCACAGGTCCACTCAAGGTCATTCCAGATCAAATTCGCATCGGGGTAACGCCTACCCAAGTTTATCCCTGATCAAATTCTTATTGGTCTAAGTCCACCTGATGCTACTCCACATGAACTTCACACAGGTCCAATCAAGGTCTTTCCACATCAACTTCACACATGTCCATTCAAGGTCTTTCCCCATCAACTCCACATTGGTTCAGGCCCGCCCAAGGTGAATCCATTTCCACCTTCCAAGGCTTACACCCGGGAATATGAGCCCTTGTTTTCGCCACCCTTCGGGGCTTTTGGTTTCGCACCTCGGAGTGCAGTAGGCCAGTTTGCAGTCGGTGTGGCGGTCTCCGCACTCTCGGCGCATCTCGGGTTCCGCGTACAGGCGCAGCTTATGTGCAGAAAAAAGTCTCCCGATTGCCCTCTGTATCAGCACAGATTATCAGAGCAACTCTCACCCCACATGTTCTTTCTGTGTAGAACTGCGGCACTCCTCACACGAACACCTGGTATAAAACGGACGCTCCCCAGTATTTTCACCCCACACAAAATGAATTTAATGACCATTTCGCAACTGTTAGATGAAGCTTATAACAAGCACAAAATCATCCCCGAAGTCATTGACAAGTTCGACAACCATGGTTTACTCACCATTGAGTACTCTCCAAAAGACCACGTCACTATGGGCAATACCCTTGAGGTCAAAAACACCCAAAAATTGCCCAAGGTTCAGTTTACTTTGAACTCCCCAAACCAAGAGCAGGAATTAAAGGTCGACCCAGATGACCGGTTCATGTTGGTATTGACTGACCCTGATGCTCCGTCCAATAAGAATCCAAAGTGGTCAGAATATTGCCACTGGATTGCATCAGACTTGAAGCTCAATGCCAATAATGATGGCAAAGAAGACTCCTTGTCCACCATCCTTGATTTGTCAAAGGCCACGGAAATTTTGCCTTATGAAGGGCCGGCCCCTCCCGAGAAAACTGGCAAGCATCGCTATGTTTTCTTATTCTATAAGCAAGACCCGCTAGCCAATTTGGTGGCCCCCAAGGATAGGCCAAATTGGGGGACGGGCACACCTAGGTCGGGTGTCAGGGACTGGGTCAAGAAGCACGGTGGCGACAGCCAATTGTTGGGAGTGAACTTCTTTTATGCTCAACATGAAGTCCAAGAGTGATTGGCATGTTCTACCATGTACTAATGAACAAGGTGGGCTTTGATTGAGTGTAGGTAGAGCTTTGATTGACTGTAGGTGAGCGGCGCCATGAAATGCCGAAATTGTGCAAAGTTGAAATTGGCAAATACTTGATGCAGTGTAGCTGGAGGCGCCTATCGCAAACGGGCTGAGCTATAGTCCTTCGGGCTGACCACCAAACCTTTACCCTTTGTAGCACCCCTATAAATGGTTTCGATGATATCGATCATCTCTTGCTTGTTGTCAATGAGGAAATTCAACTTGTTGTTGTTACCTGTGCCAAAATCGCACATCATATGCTTGTTTCTATGGAAAAACATCACGGTGCAAGGGTCGTACAACTCGTACATGTCAGTAAAATCGGGAACCTTGTCAATGTCGCAGAGATATATGGCAGCAAAGTTCTTGACTTTCTCAGCCACCGCAAAGAGAATCTCGTCCATAATCATGCACAGCCGGTCGGAATCAATTCCAAACCGAATAATCACAAGCCTTTCATCTTCCGACAAAATGGCCTGATCGACGTGCCAACCGGTGCGGAGGTGCGGGAGAAAAATGGAACTCATGTCGGAGGATCACAATTCGCTGTGGTTAAGATGAGATGATTGGTCGCGCTGCCGATATCACCGCCTCCACAAGTGTGCGACTGCGCCGCGAACCTATAAATCTAGCTTTTCAACACAAAGGTTTCGGGGGCTGATCTTGCTTGTTTTCGTGCAAATTCAATTGCATTGTACTTCAAGTATTCCTTAGGTATTCATAAACATGATCGTAAAAATTGAAGTGCGCCAAAAAAAACTCTCGCTGGGATCCTTACTCTACTAATGAAATTGGAGGAAGTCCAACTATTTATACTTGCGGGCCCCTGGCTGCTTTTGTTTTTGTAAAAAAGATGAAACTGACGTGCAGAAGAGCAAGGGATGACTGCTGCATTTCCGAAACGCACCCCACAAACCGAAAAAATGGCTGCAAGTACGCAAGCAGCGGATATATAAACGTAGAACTTCCCGCTTCTGAAATGTGCGTCTTTAAATTTACCTCACCCTATCTAAATTGATTTCTTGGTACTTCCTGGACTGCACTTTGTGAATTTGCAACCACCAACATCGTTAAACCCATCAGTACAACACTATTATCCCTCTTTTGATTATACAGTTACAGGATATCTGATAGAAATTTGTCCGCAATACTTTAGCGGAAGCGACCCTTTTCTGTCACTGCAAGATGCTGAAGCTATCTCTTGCCAACGTCCAAAGTGAGCAAACGCGACTGTCCGAATATCCTGAATCAATTGCAGTCAGTTTAGAGGAGAGTCACGTTGGCCGCCACGAGTTGCAAGGGGCCAAAAAAGAATGGTTTTCATTCAGCGACTTCAAGGTTCAAAATACCGGGAGTGAACCCAAACAAAGAATCAACATTGAAATATACAAGTCTCCGTTTGTGTTTGAGGCTGAATCCAACTTTGATAATGGCACGCTACTCAAATACTCAAGATATCTGCGCAAGCTTAAAAACAAGAGCCCCTTCTATTTCAAGTGGGGAGTTTGGAAGGGGGTAGGGGCATCCAGAAGCTTGTGTGATATTCTTGAAACACAGGGTCAGCTAGAAGCGAATTTAAGGGGAGCTAAATGGCGAGCGCCCTATGATATCAGTGTACTAAGGCTAGGTCTTACTTCGGGTCAGATGGTAGATAAAGTGGCGTTGAAAGTTGTTGCTCCAGAGCAGACCGCCTTCTTTACTACCTTGTGCAACATCTCGATGGATAGTGTTTTATACCGGCTGGAAACACCAAACGGTGAGTACAATTGGCAGCAAAACCTGAGGATGCCACTAACAATAGTACCGATCATCGGCTTAAGCTTAAGATCAAAAGAAAATTACGGTGTTGTGAAACTCTGGCTTGGATCATCCGAGAGTGCGCAACCAGAACCCCAGCAAATACTGCATTTTTTACTGAAGTTGGCCACTCTCATTCCAGATAAATATTTGGAGATAATTGCTAGTGGAATATATATTCGAAAAGATGGAGAATCGTATCGAGTGTTTGATACGGACAAAAACGAGCAGAATTGAAGTCATGTACTGAAAGAGTCAAGCCGCACGATATTTCCGGTGCACAGCCTTTTTTCAAAGCGAAATCACGTCCTGCCTAACCTCATCCCCATACAAGCACTCGTGCCAAATGACAGAAATCGAACTCGGAATCACCGCTGATATGCATGTCCATCTCCGCGATGGCAAAATGATGCAACTCATCACGCCTACCGTCAGGGAAGGAGGAGTATCGGTGGCGTATGTGATGCCCAACTTGGTCCCTCCCATCACCACCATAGAAAGAGTGGTGGAGTACAAAAAGAAGCTTGAGCAACTTTCCCCGAAGACCACCTTTTTGATGAGTTTTTACTTGTGTAAAGACTTGACGGCTGACTTGATTCATGAGGCGGCCAAGCTCGGGTGCATCCAAGGAGTCAAGTGCTACCCAGCAGGAGTGACCACCAACTCTGCTGCCGGGGTGGACCCCAACGACTTCTCATCATTCTATCCAATTTTCGAGGCGTTGGAGAAGAATAATTTGGTTCTTAATTTACATGGCGAGCGGCCGCCAGCCAAAGACGAGGACATTCACGTTTTGAACGCGGAGCCCAAGTTTCTCCCCGCACTCAAGAAGTTAGCCCAAGATTTCCCAAACTTGAAGATCATCTTGGAGCACTGTACCACAAAGAAAGCTGTTGAAACCATACGAGAGATTCATGCGGAAAACAAAAAGTCTAAAGTCGCGGCCACCATCACTGCTCACCACCTCTCGTTGACAATCGACTCGTGGGCAGGAAACCCAGTTAATTTCTGCAAACCTGTTGCCAAATTACCTGAGGATATGAGGGCTTTGGTGGGTGCAGCAACGGGCGGAGAATCATTCTTCTTTTTTGGATCAGATTCGGCACCACATCCAATGGAGAGTAAAGCCAAGCCCTCCGGAGTGTGTGCTGGGGTATACACACAATCGCATGCCATTGCGTACTTGGCCGAAGTGTTTGAATCGGTGGGGAAATTAAACAACCTCGAGAAATTCGTGTCTAAACATGGGCTTGAATTCTATGAAGTGCCTGAAAAGGCACTTGTCAATAAAGACCGGGTTTATTTGGTGGAGAGAGAGAACTATGTGCCCCAAATCATTGGCAAGGATGGCGTGAAGGTGATTCCATTCAAGGCCGGCGAAAAATTGAAATACGCTATCGAGTGGAGATAAGAGAGGGCAAGAGGGGGCGTGTACACAGGCACTAGAGGGGGAGCATGGGACAACTTTTCACCTTGACTGACGAGGCCACCTAGCAGCAAAAGTACGACACGAGCATGAGAAATGCCAGGCAGCGGGCGGCTTCAGGAGAAAAGAGCAAAGAGTGAAAACATAGGGCGAATCAAAATTGGTCCGTTTGAGGAAGCCGACTGGGGCCCAAAAAGGAAGGAGGGAATTAGAGGATGATTAAGCTCGCTTGGTACTGCATGTATGTGCAGAAGCGCACCACGAGGCCAATAAAGGATCCGAGCTTATCAGGGCGGCGCCCACGCATAACCGCAGTTCGGTAACCTCCAGGGGCGTGCAATTTATTATGCCCTCGAGCAAAAACACAGCGGCAGACTGCACCGAAATTGGCAGATATGATTTGGTGAGCAATGCAAAAGGCAAAAGGGAAGGCACAAGAAGCAGGTCATTCTTCGAAAGTATGTGCGCCGCGTGGGACTCGGAGCACGTTTATTGCTGTCACCCGATCAGAATCACCCGCCGTGTGCAGGAGGGCGATTGGGTGGAGCGAGTGTGCATAAAAGTTGTCAATTAGTCCCCACGTGAGCGGCATTTCGAGCTGCATTGGAACTGCATTGGAGATGCATTCGTGCTGCAATAGCAGTGCCTCCAGCTGCTTCTGACCCATCCATGAACGACGTGCCATGGAGCCTCAGCCCCACGTGTTCGTCTTGTGCGGCGCGCCAGTCACGAGCCCAGGCGAGCCCATGTTCTCAATTAATGGGACAGACGCGAAGCAGAAGGGCTCCAGCGCACATGCAAGCCCTGCATATGTCAACGCCGCTCTGATCTATATAATGGCGGATTCCCCGCGTGACAATGGAGGTCTCGAGTTGCACGCGCATATCTCTTCCCAAGGTTTGCCCACTACAAACGAGCCAGCTGCCCTAACCTGAGGAAGCAGCCTGAATCCCCGAGTCTCCTTCCCGATTCCACCCGAATCTCCTTCCGAGTCTCACCCGAATCTTCGAGTCTCCCCCGAATCTTCGAGTCTCCGCTAGCTCGGTCAAAAACACAAACCACTGACAAAGAGACATGGCCTCCAGAGACTTGCCCCACTCCATGAACGAGGCGCTCACGTTATGGTACCAGCGAATCCCAGGCGAGTTCCACTACGGCAAGAAAGTCGTTGACGACGGCGAGCCCAACGAAGACGGCAGCCCCAAGTCGGTGTCGGTCAAAAACCTCTGGCCCGCCTTCATTTCAGGGTCCGGGCTATTCTCGGACGGATACGTCAACAACTCCATCGGCACCGTGACCACGTGCCTCTCTGCGCTCTACGGCGAGCGGTACACCAATTCCAGCGCCATCTCGGTGATCTCAGCCATTGCATTTGCCGGAACGGTGGTGGGTCAATTGGGGTTCGGCTACATCTCCGACAACGTGGCGCGCAAAGGCGGCATGCTCACGGCCAACGTCCTCCTCATTTTGTTCACGGTGCTCTGTGCGGTGGCCACATGGGGCAAGACCCCGGAAGGCATGTTTGCCGCGTTGGCCACGTTCCGGTTCTTTTTGGGCATCGCCATTGGCGCGGAGTACCCCACGGCTTCGGTGATTGCATCCGAGTTTGCCAACCAGTTGCCTCCGGGACACAGGAACAGGTACTTCATCTGGTTCACCAACTTCTCCATCGACTTTGGGTTTGTGGTGTCTGCGTTTGTGCCCATGGTGCTCTTGTGGATCTTTACGCCACGGCACTTGACGCCCATCTGGCGCTTGACGCTAGCGCTCGGCGTGTTTCCTCCGTTGGCGCTTTTCTTTATGCGCCGCAAGATGAAGAACTCCGACGCCTTTGAGCGCATGAGCATGAACAAGGCCAAGAAGTTCCCGCTTCGCCTCGTGGTGAAGTTCTACTGGTTCCGGCTCGCGGTGGTGTCGATCATCTGGTTCATCTACGACTTTTCCGCGTACTCGTTTGGGCTCTACTCCAGCTACATCTTGACGCAGATCATCCCGGGCGACGACATGTACCGGTCGTGGGGGTGGAATGTTGTTTTCAACCTCTTCTACATCCCCGGGTCCTTTGTTGGAGGGTACGTGGCGGATGTGATAGGGCCGCGCATGACGCTTTTCGTGGGCCTTGTGTGCCAGGGCGTGATTGGCTTTGGCATGACCGCAGGCTACCTGCACTTGAAGAACCACATCGGGGCGTTTGTGGTGGTGTACGGGATCTTCATCACCATGGGCGAGTTTGGCGCCGGCAACAATGTGGGGTGCTTGGCCTCCAAGACCTCGTCCACGTCCATCCGTGGCCAATACTATGGCATAGCTGCGGCCATGGGGAAGATCGGGGCCTTTGTGGGGACTTACATCTTCCCTGTTATCTTGCGCAAGCAAGGCGGTGCAGACTCCGATAGGGGCATCAAGGCGGCCTTCTACATCTCGTCGGCCTTGTGCCTCTTATCGGCGTTCTTGACGTTGTTCTTCTGCCCTTCGGTTGGCCAAGACTCCATCAACAAGGAAGACAGGGACTTCTTGGAGTACTTGCAGGCCAACGGCTACGACGTGAGCCAGCTTGGCGTACATCACGGCCAAGACTATGATGCTTCTTCGGAAGAAGCCGTCGAAAAGTCCAACGTCAATGTGGCACAGACCAAGCTCAACTAATTGATATCATCCGGGGCTCTGCCTTGCTGGAATTGACAATTGATCATACTTCACTGAGCCGGGTGATTCAAGGCAGATGCCAGCCTGCTCCAGGCCAATGGTATGAACTGATACCTTCACCTGTCACCATGTTAAAGCTCCATTGCTTCGCTGCTTCACTGCTTTATTTCATGTTTAATTGTTTAGTTGCTTCATTGCTTCATACTCATTGCTTCATGCTCATGGCTCATGGCTTATTGCTCATGGCTCATTGCTTCATAATTTTAATGCTCTTATTTCAATAAGTATATTCCTGTATGCATTAGAACAGGCTTTATGTACGGGATGCCTGGGTGGCGCTGATTGCACCTATGTTTATTCGTTCATTCGCCCTAGTTCTTCGTTCATTCGACCTAGTTCTTCGTTCATTCGCCCTAGTTCTTCGTTCATTCGACCTAGTTCTTCCTGGTGGCCTTTACCACAATTGGCACCATGCCTCCGGTGGAGATGGTGAAGCGGCGGTGGCCAAAAACAACAATGAAGGAGCGGATTGTTCCCGCGTGGGTGGTGGTGTTGATGATTGAGCCGTCAATGGCCCTCTGTTTGGCCACAGAATTCTTGGAAGCGTCCCAGTCCTTCTCAAATAAGCCCTGGCAGAAGCGGTTCACCCGGATGCACAAGTCTTCGCTGGTCTCCCTCTCGGACGTGAACAACTGGTCATCCTCGCTGAAGCCCGGCTCAATGTCATAGTCGGGAAACCGCTGCTGAATCACGGACTTGGAGGATCTCTTATCGCACAAGTTCTTGCCAATGGTCTCGCGGATGGACTCCATGATCAAAGGCCGGGTGGACGCAGGCTTCAAGCCGTCCCAAGTGTACTTCAAAGTCCAGCACGATCTCTGCAACGGCGACACGTAGAATTTGGAAGGCACAGACCCGCCATGAAGCTCGATTTCCTTGCGCCACACCTCATTGTTTTCCTTGGCCTGCGCAATGCCCAACTCCGTGAGCATGGGGTCTGGCCCGAACGTCACGTCGCCGTCCGTGCCCAAAGCGTACCACTTCTCGTTCCACGCATCGATGCCGTACTTGTCAACCACGTAGTTGTGGTAGCCCTGGCCGTGCCTGGCACAGAACACGAGCTTGTACACCTCGTTGTCCGCGGCCGCCAAGTTCAAGTCGTGCAACCTTTGGCGGATCTCATCCCACGACAAAACACGCCCCAAGTGGTCTTCGGTGTACCTGAACAGAAGGTCTTGCGTGGCCGGGTCCGACTGCTTGAAAAAGCCCTGGACGGTTTCAAACGTCCACTTGAGATCCTCCTGCTCGGTCACTTGCTGCAACTTTTTCTGGTAGAGCTGTTCGATTTCAGGCTGTGCGTGGGCATCCTCGTAATCGCACTCGGAGGGGATAAGCAATGACATGGCTTGGAGCTATGGGCGGGTTAAACTGGAGAATGGATAGCAGGGGCTGCCCTGGGGACACGGGCGGTATTTATATTCGCAGCTCTCATGCATGCCGGTATGTGGACCGCTTCATTTCTCGGGCCATCACGAGGTCCGCTGGGGGCAAGTGCAGGCAGGCGCATTGCTAATGTGCACTCCGCTCCATGTAACATGGCCGGATGTTTCAGGCATGAAACGCGCGGCCTCAAAACTATATAAAGGGGTGGGATCTCGCAATGGAAACGACGCCATAGATCACGATTCCGGGGGTATGGACTATCCTTCACGTACATGCCATTTTCTGGTGCTACTTCCACCTCTCGAGGAGAACGGCTCTATACCTGACCCTTTCAAGCGAATGACTCCAACCCCAGGGAGACCTAACAGGCATGACCATCGGGTTAAGATGCTTTGACTCTGCATCAACTTCCAGGGGATCTCCCAACCATGACTCCCCGATAGTGCTGGCGGAAGCGAGTATCAGCTTCACCTTTGATTCCTGAGTCATTTGCTTAGGTTCAGGGATCAGATAACTGGGATTCGTGGAAAGCTTGAGAAGCTGCATTGGGGCATGAGAGAAATGGGATACTCTCCAGTGAATCCGTGAATCCGTGAATCCGTGAATCCGTGAATCCGTGAATCCGTGAATCCGTAAATCCGTGAATCTGTCAATCCGTGAATCCGTGAATCCGTGAATCCGTGAATCCGTGAATCCGTGAATCCGTGAATCTGTCAATCCGTGTATCTGTCAATCCGTGAATCCGTGAATCCGTGACTAATACAGACCCCACCTGGCTTTGCAGTCTCATTGATATGCTTTGACCTGTGCCCAAATCTGCCCAAGCTCCTGAGTAATCTCTTCCTTGGAATGCAGGTTTTGGAATTTGGCATTCATTTGCAAGCAATTTCTCTCTCTGTAATCATCAATTAATTGCCCAAGCTGTGATCGGGTGATATTTCCAAACACCAGTCTTTCTTTCATGTGATGCTTTATGAAGTTTATGATAGCCTTTCTTCTTTTGTAGATGGAGGACACGCCTCTCCACGAGTTACCATAGATTCGGTCTCTCTGCTCCACCGATGGTTTACCTGGCTTCAGCACATACCACTCATCAAGGAGCTTCATCACCGTATCAGAATCAGTCCCCATTCTGAGTGAAGGAACTGCATCAGAAAGCGCCGTTAAGCCTGGGCCTAGGTGCTGGGTTTCTGCCTCTCCTGAATCATTGTCTGGCCCACTTAATTGACCAAAGAGTGTTGTATCGCTTTCTGACACCCCGGAAGCTGGCCCATCGCAGACCATGGCTTTTTGAATCGAGGGCTGGATGATGTGGCTATTGGGTCCAGCTACCCTATCACACACAATAGAGAACATGTGGTTACTCTGATTTGTGGCTTCAATGAGACTTTTCTGGTTGCTTAGGAGCTTGTCAAAATTGTTTGAGATCACATCAATCTTGTTTGAAGTCACTTCTAACGCCCTCTTCATTTCACGAGTCTGCTCCATCGTTGATGTGATTAGTTTTATCATGCTTTCACTCATTGCTCTTGCACAATAATCTCGGGCATCATCATTTTGATACCTGTCATTGATAACCTCCCACAATTGGTCTCCCACGGCATTTTTTATTTCCTGTACAATCATGCCATCCCGTTTCTGCCAGGTGCTGAGTGCAGCTTCTACCAGCTTTCTTTTGGTTTCTTCAAAGCCTTCCACCATGGCGCTGTACATCCTGTTTATGCTATGGGTAACCACCTCGATTTTCTTTCCGAAGGACGGAGCCAAGAGATTTGCCACCGTTTTCATTTCTTGCATACCTTCAGAAAGGCCCAAAACTTCTTGACTTTCAGAAAAGCCCTTTTTTTGACTTCTAAGTACCCTCTCTTTGAATTTGATGAATTCTGGATCTTTCGTGATGGGATGCTTTGAAAAAATGCTTTGAGGCGCTCGGTCAACCAAATCTGTCAAGTCCTGGAGAATCACCTTCCTAAAAGTCTTCAACATCTGCAAGAACTTTGCTGCGGCAGTATCCTTATCAAGATCTCTTGCGTTGTTAAGAGCCCATGCAGTTGCGTTGTCTCTAGCGTCGACTTGTTTAATCACTGCATCAAGCCAAGGAAAAATTTTGGCCTGCAACGACTCGGGAGGATCAATGTCTCGAGGACAATCGTAAGTTTCGTCAGGAGCAAAACCGCCTGAGAATAAGATGAACTCCCAAGGATAAGATGTCAGCCCTTCAAGAACACTTTGTGTCCATTTGCCGGCCCTTTTGATTTGACTCAACTCCGTTAGATTTGCGTCGGCTCGACGTGCACCCGCTTGGCTCTCAAGATGAGTTGTTTTAGTCATGAAGACACCAATACTCTGGAGGCATAACTTCACTAACAAAGCTTGATGCTTGGCGCTGATTTTCTCATGATGTCTCGAGCTTGAACTGTCAGCAAAAAGCACCTTCACTGGATACCAGCTTCGTTTCTCTAGAAAGTTGGGCCGATTTTTTCCTGAGAGATTTCCATGATCAGCCTCAAAATCAAAGCGATACCAAAACGACATGGCGATTGCAGTCACGAGACATATCTCGACATCTTTGTTGCGGCATGCACCCATTGAATGAGGCTTGCTGGCTCCATTGTTTGCTTTGGTTTGGAATCCTAAAATTTTGACGGATCCACGTGCTGAATCATAATCTTCAAAGGTGATGTGTGAAATCTCGGCCAGTCTCTTGTTGTCACCTCGATACAAGAGATGATGGCCTAATAAGATCTCTAACACTGAGTTGAGACCATAATATATCTCCTTTTTCTTTCCATTCCCTTGGCCAGTCAAGTTGTACATGTTGATCATCATTGCTTTCAAGTTAGCTTTTGTGTAAGTTTCACTAGTGTACTCCTCTCTGTTCTTATTCGGAAAGATATTCATCGTAATGTCATGAAGAAGCAGTCTCCGCTCCTTCGAAAACTCGATGAGATATTGTAAGTTGGGAATGATTTTCAACTCACTAACTCTATTGGCTCTCTCCACTGCATCTTTTATACCTCTGCACTTGTACAATGCAATACAATGATTGAAGAATCCCAACCCACGCTGAAAACCTATTGCTTTTGTCGAATCCCTTGTGTTGCCAGGTAATGCCCTCTCCTCACTGTAGTGACGCATACACGCTGCCATAAAAACTCCGTCAACGGTTAGCTGCCCAGGGGTAATTTTATTCTTTGCTGAAAACAGAAGGTAACTAGAAATAGCAGAGCAGAACTTGTTTCTTGAAGTCTTCTTTATCATTAAAGCCCTAGTGAGGGAAGATGGATACTGCAAGATGGTGTTTGCATAATCAAACAATTCTTTCTCTTGTGGTGTCATTTTACCTCTTTTGATTATCCTCCAATCTACTCGGGACATTTGCCTGCTGGATATCTTACCAATGTAGATTGCTGGATACTCCATTCTTTGGATAAAATTGAACACTGCTTTATCGGGCTCGTTTTGTTGTCTGAAGGATTCATTTGTCATCTGGCCAGAAGTGTTTGATTCGTCTGTATCCTCAGAATCTCCCTTGTGGCTAGAACAATCTGCGCTGTCGCTAAAAAAAGTCCCATTGTTCGCCTCAGGCTCTGATTCGTCAAAAGCAATCACTTTGTTGTACTCAGGACGAACTTGATTAGCTCCGGTTTCTGCACTTTGACTAATTAACTCGGTTATGCCCGGAATATTTGTGGGACTCTGGATTGATGCTTCCTCGTTGGTTGAATCAAAATGACGCATGTGGTTTTCTGGCGGTAATAGTTTTATTTGTGTAAAATATTGGGTATCTGGAATGTAAGAAATATCCAAGCTATTTATATTAATTTACTTTTTTTTTTTTTATTTGCAGCCTTTTCATGTGCAGTACATGAAGGCAATTTCTGCTTGTTGATGTTTCAGATTTTTGGCAGCAGCTCAGGGGATTCCAAACTTTCCAAAGCCTTTATATTTGCCCAAATGTAATACAAGTTGGGACTTTTTGGTGTGAATTCGGGACGAATCTATGAACTGAAAACATGAGAAGAAAATACAGTGAGAAAGAGTAGGTTCCTTGGCTCCGCAGGGAACCGGTTTTGATGTTTTTGCAGCCAACCCCTGAAAGGCTCTCAATTTGTCGATCTGACATATATAAAGGGAACCGCTCGATCCTATTTTAATTTTTCGCGCGCGCGAAAATATACTCAGACGCCCGTGCCTCTAGCAAATCGGCGCGGCTGAAAGGAACTTGGACCCCGCCTTTATGCAGAACCAACCTGATTTGGTATCCCGTCCGGGGTATATACAGGCGACCAGTTGCAGCCAATCGGATGCAAGGCCGGTTGAACGTTTGGCAATGACTAGCCCTAACTTTGAATGCAGCTCCGCATGACCCTCTTCGTTTAAGATATGAACAAAGTTTTGTGAAATTAGTCTTGGCTTTTAGTCTTGTGCATTTAGTCTTGTGGATTTAGGCACGCCGGGATTCCAGCCATGACGGGAAAAATCATCGCTATACTGGGATACTGGGAGATAGGTGTTCCTAAGAAACAAGTGAACAACCGTTGGAACTATTATGCAACCTGGACCTTGGCGAGTATTCGCATTAGGCTATAGCTTCGAATTATGGTCGCCCAGATCTTCGCCTCTTTAAGAGGGATATTTCCGAGAAGAGATATCTCTGACTTGTTCAAATCATGAGACATCATTGTCCTCATGTGTCGATCTAACGCTGAAGTTTTTCATGATAAATTCTAGAACCTTGGATCAATTGGCTAAAGAAGATCTACTGAAAGTTGCAGAATCCACTGGGCCACATTACATTGAAATTATCAAACTTCCAGGGACCAATACGACGACCCAGAACTACTCAAGAATGTCTTGTGTCAGATGCCCAGTGAGTATACCCATCCGCTTTGAATTAAGGGTAACGATACTGATATTTTCTACAAGACAATTGTTAGGTTCTTTAGTGGAGTCTGCTTGAGAGAAGAAGCATTCGTTGATAATCTTTAGAAAAAGGGGATTAATTATACTTGGTCTAGGTTTGGACGGACGTGGCGCCTGAGGCTGGGTTGAGCCTGGGTCCGAGAGAACCACGGCGTTGCATCCGATAATCTGCAGCTGGTGGCCTCACGTCTAAGTCTCGAAGGAGATGGTCGAAACTGGACCCACCTCTCTTCATGGGTCAGCGGCGATTTTGCCTTGCAGCCGCACATCGCAGCCCAATTGTTTATCCAGTCCATGTGGGTCTGACACGAAGCTTGCTTGAATTAACCAGCCTTAAATTGGGCTCCTAAAGATTCTTCCCTAGAATCTAACAACACGTGTCAGACCCACCAGAGCATACTGAAAACGTCATGGTAAGAAGCAAGGTCCGAATTGCTAACTTGCAGCTTAGGTTGATGTCAGAAGGGGAAGTCAGATATCTTTGCGTCTTTTTGGATATCACATTGGATCATTAGGGCTTATGGAAAAGGGGCTGGACTCATTCGTTTCAGGTGCCTAAATTAGTGTCCGGAATCACCTACCAAGCTTTTCCAAGGTAAGGACACGCCTTCACCCCGCCTCAAAAGGCCATACCTGACCATGATGAAACGTCTCTGGTGGTTAATAGCTTCCGGTTGGAGGTTCTCCAAGACCACAAGGCTTGCTTTATAAAGGGACCATCCTAAGGGCTAGCACCAACTGGAACCGTTCGGACGCTTCCCCCTACTTCATAGGCCCTGTTCTTTTTCGAGAACCCATCTCCTTACCACAAGCCTCTTGCCGTGTACCCGTGTTCAGACGCATAGCTACTTTGGTATCTTCTGGCGCCCTCTCGTCGTCGCCAGTCGGGCCAAAGTGCCAGTCCAATCAACCCTTGGTTTCGAAAGATGATGCATCGCTTTTTACATTCGACTGTACCTCACCAGGTCCACTTTCTTTTCGAGGTCACTGATGTGGCGCAGGTACGTCCCAAACATCGATTTACTCGCTGAACAGACGAGTTTGACATGGTCACGAGACGGTGGCCGGAACCCCCTCATCCACGAGCTTCGGAAGGGATGGTGACGTCCAACCTCGGAACCCGGCGAAGAGTTTACAAACCAGGGTGAAGAGGCATCGAAGCTTTTGATAAGGAGCCTCTCTGCGGCGGCGAGGCCCCGTGAGCTATGGGGATTTCGTGCGGTAGCGGCGGGTTGAAGGATCGGGGTGGGAGCGGGACCAAGCTGGTAAGGAGCGCCAGCCGGTCAGGAAAACAGGCTGAAGGTTGTAGGCCCGGGGACCTTGTGGAGGAAGTTCTCGGAAGCACGTTGTGGTTTTGGGGATCGCGGCGTGGTTTTGCGGATCACGTCGTTCTTATTCGAGACTTTCGATGAAATCAGCCAATTGAAAAATTACTTGAATTTGTGATGGCGGAACTAATTCATAACTACACCTTTGGTTAATTGAAGCCGTGTGAGGCGACTACGTCTTTGAAAGATCGAAAAACCCCTTTTGGGATTCACTCTACTATTCGTCCGAGGTGGACAGTGTATTTAATAGAAATTATTATATCATGTAGGGTAAATCTTTAGATCCACCATGGGTAGTGCGCTACGCATGGACACACTGTTGGCCTGCGACGGCGGTGCAAGGTCTAACTAAAAGACTGGAGAGGGGCGGTCCAGCTCCAACCGTCCACTTTCGTAACTACGGTGGTTTCCTCGGTGGCAGTCCCGCCGCAGATACCCCTCTCCCAAACCAACCTCTTCGGGACCTCTAGGACTGTAGACACCAGCCACTCTGCCGGCTGGTCCTGTACCGGAATGATTGCCAGCCAGGTGGGTGGTGGCTTGTTCTTAGCCGCCCGGAGGCTGCTCGATCGGACAGTGCATTACCTGGCACTGGGGTCAATCTGCTGGGGCCTTTCACGGTACCAAAGGCCGTGACGCGGCGTGGCGTGTTTCCTAAAAAGTGATGGTCCCCTAGGTACCATCAAACCATCCTCTCAGGCACTAGGCCAAACCTGGCAATACAGGCTCAATATCGCAGGAGAAAAAAGAAGAAGGTCCGTGGGCCTCAGCCGTCGTGTCACTCACCTAGCGTTACCGTCAACGGCTGGACAAAGTGCGAATTAGACCGGCCTTGGCCAAGGACTAGTTTAGGCCCGGGTTCCGCTTGTTTTGAGCGGTCTTCAAGAACGTCCTTCTGCACTCCGTACTAAAAACGGACCAGTACTTTTACTTTGGTCGACTTTACTTTGGTCTACTTTACTTTGGTCTACTTTGGTCGACTTTACTTTGGGCTACTCTCGTCTACTCCACTTTAGACTGCTTAGGATACTACGGGGATATTGTAGAGTTGTAGTGTACACTCCCGTGGTCTGCAACTTCAAGATGTCTTGGAATAACGTGTTTGTGGGGAGTCTCTTATACTCCCGCTCTTGTCTGGTCGGAATGATGCACCGACCAGCGCGAGCACTCTGTATAGTGCCATATATGGTCGTTGTATACGTGCTGGGCATGCCTTAAACCTGGAATAGACGAGGAATTCCTGGCAATACAGATGGAAACCTCTCTTATTCTCATGGTTCTTGCAGGAGTCACACGAAGCATGCCCCATGCAGGAGCGGCCCGGCCAATACTGCCTTATCGTGAATGGGAATCGCCCGAACGCATGGTTGGCCCACTCGCATATTGTGTTCTTGCTTCAACGCATTTCACCTGAATGCACAACCGTGGGGCCATTTCGTTTCAGGGCCAAACTGGGGCTAGCGGGCCTTCCAGAAACGGCGGCATTCCTCGCTGCCGTTCAAGAGTGTTGACCCAGAATCTCCTGGGCATGCGCGAACTTCCGTGTTGGGCTGAACAATATTGACGAGCTTACACGAGAAAAGGCTCTTGTGGGTCTGGACGGTGGACTCTTTCGAGAGGGTCACCACCGTTGCAACTTGATTTCTAAGCTGGTGCGGCACTCCCTCTAATTTATTGGTTGCCTTCACTAACCACAGGTTGTAGGTTGCGCCGTCATTACAGCAGCTGAAGCAGGTATGAGAGGCATTGTTTAATGTGTCTTCATAAGCGCTTGTGCATGTGCCCACTAACTTGAACCGTCAACACATTTGGTGACTGCACCTGGGCAGGGGTCGGTGCAAAGCAGTGACATCCAGTGCAGTGACATCCAGTGCAGCGACATCCAGCGCAGTGACATCCAGCGCAATGCCTCAGTCCATCAATCCAGGTGTTTCTAGTTTTCTAATCTTCCCCTTTTTGCCCAGTCGTTTCACAAAGTATGGGAGGTGGCCACCAGCCGGTGATGTGGCAAGATGCTCTGCAATTGATAGCCTAAAACGACCATGGCCGCTAGATGCCGGTCATAAACTGCATCACACTTTCCGATGCTCCCATTGGTTCAATAGCGCCACTTCCAAACTTCCAGCGCGAGTGTTGTAGGTGCAAAGAGGTGAGCGGTCCTGGGAACACTTTCACGCTGGCGTGCATAACCCAAGCATCGGCCAGATTGGCTTGCACTTTTCAAAACTAGGCGATGAAGTGTGGGAGTGTCGACTTGCCTTTGAGCTCGTCCAGAGAGGTTCTGGAACACCACAACTTTATGCCTTGATTCTGACGCTTCTTGTCCAGCTAGAGAGGAAACCTTTTGACAGAATACACCGTGGTTTGACGGTGCCCATTTCGGCTTTTCACTCGACTGTTACCACTGTGCACCTTTGTCATTTGACGTTTTTCTCTGGATCTTGCCGGTGTTTGCCGCTGTTTCAGTCTCATGGTTGGTGTACTCCAGAATGGATTCCCACTCCAAAATGACTTCCCCGTAGACCTTGTTCACCGTATTGTCGCCTAAACGCATACACTGTGACATGCTGGCAGGTTTTAGGTGGGATGAATTATCTAGTTCTTGTATCTGTGTGTTCCATTACAGTAATAAGATGCAGAGGAATCCTCAGAAATAATTTATTCGAGCAACCTGTCGGTCTTATATACTTCCTAAGTTGCTGCTCCGGGTAACCCTTGAGGGGATTCCTGAAACACCGGCTAAAGGGGCGATCATTTTTCCCAGTGTTGCGCCAAGAAAACGACTCCAGTCATGCGACTTGATGCACGAACCCCGCCAAGTTACATATTCATGCGCAGTGTTTTCCAAGTGTGTGAAGGGACGCTTATCGACCCCGATGGTGCTTTCGAACGCTTTCAAGACTAAACTGAAGCCAAGTCACGTTAGTAGGATCAATAGACACTTAGCACTCACTTCTGGCGTGCTCGTGACTGCTCCTAACAACTTAGCGCGAATGACCTTCACTCACAAGCTGGCAGAGTTAGCAAATGTATTTTCCGTCGAAGCCATATAGACTATGGGCAACAGTAGCCACCATCAACCAACAAGTCACTTCCTGTGGTGTAGGTGGAGGCGTCAGAAGCAAAGTACACGAAAGCGCCAACCAACTCTTGGATTTCACCCTCTCTTCCCAATGGGGTCAAAGAGTGCCACATGTCCTTATTCGCTTGAGGATTAAAGTCCGACATGGTGGTTTTAATGGTGCCAGGCGAAATGGTGTTGACTCTGGCAAATGCGGCCCATTCAACCGCAAGCGATCTGGCGAGGTGGTTGAGTCCGGCCTTGATAGCATTGTAGGGAGCTTGATATTGAGGCACGTTGACAATGTGAGCCGATATCGACGAGGTGATGATGAAAGAACCCTTGCCGTTCTTCTTGAACACGGCGCCTGCGGCCTTAGCACAGTAGTAAACACTGCTGAAGTCCACGTCGATGAGTTTTTGCCACTCGCCAAGCCCTTCAACTTCGACCGATTTACCGCTGGTCCATGGAATAGCGGCATTGGCCACAAAAATGTCAAGGCCGCCGAAATCCTGCTCAATCTGCTTCACTGTTTTGGTGACATCTTCGTAGTTACTGATCTCGCACTTGTAGGCCTTGGCTTTCACGCCGTACGTCTTGCTCAAGTACTCGGCCTTGTCATCAGCTGGCCTGGAGTTGTACCAGATAGCAACGTCAGCGCCGGATTGAGCATATGCCTCAGCAACTCCCCAACCAATTCCGGTGGAGGAACCTGTGACGGCTGCAACCTTGCCCTTTAAAGAGAAGAGCTCATGGATGGTTTTTCCAAGCTCGGGGCCCTTGGTTGGGAGGGGGCCGACGTCGGGGTTGATGTTTGAGAGGACCATTGCGCTGTTTTTGTAGCAGGGAAACGAACAGAGAAATTGCACTTGAGGGTGGGAATGCAGCACCCTTTATAGTCTGTCGGGGGCGATGTTAGAGGGTTGCTGCTGCACAAGCATGGCGCGTGGGGGTATAGCTTCGCGAAACCTGACACTTCCACCTCGGTCCATCAACACATGATAGGCGAGTCCCAGCGAGACGCGACAGGACGCAACAGGACGCAACAGGACGCAACAGGACGCAACAGGACGCAACAGGACGCGACAGGAAGCGACAGGAGGCGACAGGAGGCCACCGGTCTGGGGCGCTTGCCAGTAGACCTTTGCCGTGGGGTGATGGGCTGAAAAGGGCAAACTCTCCCAGCCCGCGCTTCGGCAGCCCGCAAGCCGCATTCCATGGACTTGCATGATTGAGTTTCAAGTCGCAACACCCCACCTTAGCCCCGCGCCGCGACCTGTATAGAAGGTGCACCCGTTTCTTTTTTGGCCGTCAAGTCAAGCGGGGGCCACGTCAAAAATGACATGCAAACATGTCATGCACACCCCGCCCCGGATTTATCCACATCTATCTTGGCACCAAAAATTGCCACTATCGGTACGGAGGCGCCGCGAGACGGGCCTCTCACCCTTGTCCAAACCAAAACCGAACGCTTGTCGCTGCCAAGCGAATCAGCTAACTCTATGGCAAAACCTATCCAAAAAATCAAAATAGGGTTTGTGGAATGAATGAAATTGACTGAATGCAGCGCTATTGGTTTCCCAAAAGAAAAGACCATGCTCGTTCAAGTCCTCATTACTGAGCCATGTCAGTGAGCCAGGATTCTTTCCTTTGGTCGCTAACAAAGCATAGTATTTCGGTTGCTTAAAGACTGCATCTAGGGACGGTCACGAACATGCGCTGTACAAACCGTGCCCCGGCTCATCCTCGGGAATGCTTTTTGCAGATGTCAGACCTTCCAGGTAGTGTCCACAGTGTCACGGGAGTGTCCACGGGAGTGTGTGAAGTTGCGATGCACGGATAGACGCGGGACGACATCGGACCCCGCCTCTTGCCCGCATCGCCCCGTTTGCTCTCCTCCCTTCAAGGTCTATACCGGAGGCCACCAGTCGCAGCCAATCAGGTCGCAGCCAATCAGGTCGCAGCCATCAGATCCAGTCGCAGCCAATCAGATGCAACGTCAAGGCCGATTCGGTTGGCTATTCCAAATCCCGGCGCTGTGCAGGCCAGCTTCTATACAACCCGATCTTCGTGTGACCATCTTCTCCATGGCACCGACGCACGAACAACCTAAACCTGGGCTTTGTAGCACGGGTCGTGCGCTGTCCATGGGTGCAAATCAGCACCGTGGGTAACGCGGCCGCGCCTTTCCCCACCATCCAAACCTCCGCGCCAAATGTTGAACTATACAAGCGAACATGCAGGTGTGCGCATCGGTGTCAAGAGACGTGAGATAGTTCAATCCGCAGGTTACAGATGAAATCAGACGAGTGACGCATTAGTGGTACGAGGCAAAGGCCCGGAAGACATTATATATGCACTTACAGTCCCCAGTTTACGGACTGGAGAGTCTTCACGAGGCAAGACGCTTAAGTACCGGTAAGTTATGCACTTAATGGGATTGCGTGTTAGCCGAGAAGCGAATCGATCCCGAATACGTGAGAAGGTGATTCCCGCAAATATTGGAAAGGTATCAGAAATCGAAGGAAATAGAATACGAGAACCAATTATGATTACCTTACGAATATAAGAAGACAAAGTTATGAACACAGAAGTTCCGAGATTCAAGAAGTTGCTCGAAGAAGAAGAGATAACTATTCCCGATTATGGGCTTGTTAATTCTCAACACCAAAAAGCTTCACTTGGGCGTTATCATGTACAGTCCAAGACTTTGGACAGGAGGCCGCCAGCACCCAACGCACGCTGTGAGAAGCGTCTTCGGTTTCATTCTGCTTGCTGGTGCAACTGGGGTTCTATATACAGGAAGTTCTGCTGACCGTGTCTGGCTTGATACCGTTCTTACCCAAGCCAGAACGTTAGATTCTGCCAAGCCCAGATCACAGATCCTGCAGGCCAAGCCAAGATTCACAGATCCTGCCAATACGCCCTGTCCCGCTAATACATCACTCGATACTAAACCGCCTCTTTCTTTGCCATCGGTCCGGTGCTCGTTCGGACAGAATCTTAGTGAAGGGGACACCGGTCCAAACCTACGGTCGTGTTACATGCGGGAAGGTTTACATGTTACATTACACGTGGCCCGATGCTCCATCCCGAATGTAAGGTGTCCGAATCTGTCCAGAGACTTCTGTCTTGATGGTGTGGTGAATGAGCCGACCCCAGGCTTTAGACTCAATGGAGAGTTGGACAGCCACGTCCGTTGCCCCTGGCGGCTCAGACCATTCCTCCACCTGCCCGTTGTTTGTCTGAAAGGAACGGCGTCGAGAGCCGTTGGTTGTCCTGTGTGCAGGCGTCTCGTTCTGCTCCACACTAGACTGAACGTTAAGCATGGATTGCACCCCACTGCCGGAGACTCGAGACCAATTAGTCTCCGCTAGGAGGAGCACACATGAGCATTCCTATCCTCGTATACCGGAGAAGACTCCCGCAAGTGAGCTCTGAGCAGTGGCCCATGAGGTAAGTTGGATGAGGCAGTCCCAGATCCACCACAGACTGACCCAGGGCAGCAACCGTGAGGGGATAGCATTATATAAGGACTCCCAGGGAAGAACCTTGAAAGGAAAAACTCCAACACTATTGCATTTATAAGATGGGCATATGAGAAGCAACAATACAGTACAAGTGA
Organism: Metschnikowia sp. UFMG-CM-y6306; assembly: GCA_009756535.1. Classification (NCBI taxonomy): domain Eukaryota; kingdom Fungi; phylum Ascomycota; class Pichiomycetes; order Serinales; family Metschnikowiaceae; genus Metschnikowia; species Metschnikowia sp. UFMG-CM-y6306. The sequence goes on along the minus strand of WFIW01000028.1, from coordinate 33,853 downwards.
CCTAGTCAATCCCTCGGTTATGATCTGGCGGCCAAGTCCTACCTCTTAGCTGAGCGTCACGGGAGGGCTCGTCCCTGGAAACAATCTGTAACCAGTGACCAGCCGTGAGAAGCTTCTTACTCATGCGAAACATGCTTAGCGTCCCATGTCACGCCATTCTACCAGTGGTATAAGGTGCAGGTCCATTGCCACATCTAGGGCTGTCTGTTGACTCATGGAGTGATTAAACCCTCGCGTTGGAGCGCATGGGAGATTTGCCCGGCACCAGATCCATCTGCGCTACTACAAAAGGATCTGATGAGGAAGCCTTGTCTTCATGATGCAGTGCGGATAGTAGCCGGAGCCACTCAACAGTCCGAGCCCATCAGTCCGAGCCCATCAGTCCGAGCCCATCAGTCCGAGCCCATCAGTCCGAGCCCATCAGTCCGAGCCTGAACCACCCGTCAGTCCGAGCCTGAACCACCCATCAGTCTAGGCACTCGAAGGTTCGAACTCCCCCGTGGCTGACGCAACGTCAGGTCCTCTATACAGATTGCAAACACTCTTGGAGTATGATTGCTTCAAGTCTGCTCCCCCATTGGCGGGGTCTTTCCTGGCGAAAACGAGCGGGCACATGTCACGATATCCTCCATTAGCTTCCCGCCATTGTACCAGCCTGGAACAGATCATGTCCTCAATACCTAGATACAACGAGCTGGTGTTCAGTATCGAACCGTCAGTTGTTTCGTAGGTGAGGGATCCGCAAAATGACTGGGTCCAAGTGATCGGGCAGTTTGTGCAAGAATCAGAGTTGCAGGGTAAGCAAACAAACCAGCATGTTCGAGATAAATGCGGTACCTAAATTTATATCTTTTATTCCTGTTCAACAGGTTTAATCATATATCCCGGCGAATCCATCTATTTTTAATTGGACTATCTTCATATTCAAAACTTTTTTTATAACATGGTACCGGTTTAACACATTGGTAGACTATTATTATATATGGAGATAACAAGAAGTACTCAAACCTTCACTTAAAGTACCATTTCATTATAAAATCTGTCAACAAATTCAATAACAGTTTTACTAGCTTTACCGGATAAATAATACTTAATAAAGTTTTGATATCCGTCCTGTTATGTTCTTTTGTAATTGTTTAACGCCAAGTACTTAAGAGAAGGTTAATTGTGTATCCATGGGTAGCACACTCTTGTAGTAGGACTTGATCTATACTGTATTGATTTGCGGCAGATATATCGAGGAAATATCCTATTTATACTCAATGCCCTTGAAATTCACTACTCACTAATTTCATTTTGACTTTACATAGCGAGAATGTACCATATTGCCAAATGTTCACCTATTTTCAATTGACCCTTTCAAAGACAAATCACACTAAGCCTTCAGAGAAGAAAGTCTAGTTGTACAAATTGAGACTCTTGATATAAGACTTATTAGATGGTATGGACTCGGCATAGTGTGGACTCGGCATTGTTAGATCCACCACAGCGTACCACCCATAGATACCCAATAAATCTACACCGTGCGGATACAAGGGAACCACCTGGAGAGGCAACCAGTCATGACCCAAAAACTTTCTTAAAAAAAACTGCTCGTGGGTTGTCACCCTAGGAGCCATCTCCAAGGCCTAGACGAGGCGGCACCAATTGCCTATCGGGTGCAGCGCCGTGGTTTCCACTGGAAAGGCAAATGGTATTCTAAGATACGGGAAAATCCCGCGTGACACCACTTCGGCCCAACATAGGCCTGGGAGGCACGGGCGATCAAGGCGGCCGTGTCCCCCCTTCGAACCAAGATGGCGCCATCGTGCCCTCATGCCGACTGAAGGTGGTGCAGGCCTCTCACCCCGGAAAGGCCTCATGCGGCGCAGACCAGTTTTTATCTATATAAGCCGGACGTCCCCTTGTTTTAGGGCGGATTTAGCTGAACAGGAAGTGTGCAACTTCGTTATATAAAGGTATAATTCACTCGAAGTAGAACATTCTTCGCACGCCTCATATCCTTCATAACACTTTTCGAGAGATACCCTTCTTTCATAACCTCACTTTCTTCCCGAGAAGTCTCACACTCGAACTCTTGAATCCTTTAAAGATTTTCCAACCATGCTACCTCCCCGCTGCCTTCCAAGGACCCATACAGCTCAGCTTCACTGGCTGACACTGCTACGACCTTTGCAACATTGACGGTCAGGTCATCAATTACTTTAGATGTCTTTGAGTACCGATACTAGATCATTATCAGCACACTGATTCGTCATATCGCTTGCCATTATTCTTTTGTTCACAAGTATTCATCCTGGGTTTGTAGTAAGTAGGTGACGGTCATTTCTCCTTCACTCTTGCTTGTACATTGCGAGACAATTCATGTCCCACTGCCGTTTCTTGTAAGTTTAGCTCCACTATACTTCATGCTTTCCAACATTCAGAACACAATCATTCTCTGTCATTAAGGCATATGCTTGCAGACCTCACTTTCACTCAGCACAAACTCTTTAGAGTCTAGCCACTCCTTCTTACTTATCAGGCATCACAGGACCTTCATTGTCTCATGCTCTCAGTTCAAGCAATATTATCTTTTCACCCACTTCGCTTATCATCACCTCTTGCTTTACAGCAATATTTGAAATCATTCTCAACTCCAATATTCGATTTCCTAAAGTCAATACCTTCCTTCTGGAAGTCCCACAAGAGCACAAGTTTTGCTTTGTGTAAGCCACTATCCTTTAGTGCACACACCCGCTTGGCACCTAGCGGCCACCTACCCCTTGGTAGTGTCAGGGGCGGGTCTGTATCCGAGGAACCACGACTTTGACTCGAAGGCAGACGCTTAGACACGCCTCTCTGCATGGTCCCGACGCCTCCTGCTTGTAGCCTCACACAACACCTATGGCATCTTTCTTGGAGAAAAAAATTTACAAATAACGCCAATAGTGAGGCTAAGTATTTGGACTGGTTTTAGTTCCTACAGCAAGCATCAAAAGCTGGCCCCACTCGTTTGTGGCTACCTAAGCGGACTGCCCCAGGTGGATGCATAAAGCCTGATAAACAAAATGCCTTCTTATAGTGTATTATATAATTTAATGGCGATACCTGGCTTGACTGGATACTCTAGGATATTATGAATCATCATATCAACGAATAATCTGTTGAGTACTTGACGGTAACCCCAAAGAATCTAAGTCACTATTTTAATAGTATGGACTTACAGTGTGACTATACAGTGTGACTATACAGTGTGACTATACAGTGTGACTATACAGTGTGACTATACAGTGTGACTATACCGTATGGACTACTTCTATGATTCCTTGGACATCATAGAATACATAGCCCCTTACTCACCGCAACATGGTAATCATCAGATGGATGTGAAAACGGCATCTCTTAATGCTGAACTCGTTGAAGACATCAAGGATCATCGAACCCAAAACAATTCTGGCCTGTTGTCTGCACAACTGATCACCAAACCAATAATCACCATTACACCTCATGACCATGGTGGACAAGTTTCTAATGGGATCTCTCAACGCCAATGTCAAGAAGAAATAAGATTCGGACAATTTAGCTGCAAAAACCACAGTCCACAATAGGTATGACATCCACATGTCCAAGCCCTTCAATTTGTAGAAGTTAGCGGTGAAATTTTGCTGTGCCAAGAATTTCTGGACTTTTGTTCTGGACTTTTCGTCGAGATATGGAGTAAACAAACCACCCAAGGGCATAACAGCAAAGAACAACAATGTTGCAATGGCGATGAAAAATCCAACAATCGACAAAATGGGAGCGGTCTTGGAAATCGAGGCAATTCCGGCCCAATAGAAGGTAAAAACAACAGGAGCGAGATTGATGAGAAATACCGATCAACAACACTAGACGACGGGTGAGATGCTGAGCACCAGCCCACTCTCTTGGCACGAACATCCATTCGAAACAAGTGGCCAAAATTTGAATGAAACAAGCAATCGACCCATCAATAGCTGGAGCAGCCCATTTCGAAGACGCAGTGGGCTGATTGTTGACAGTCTGGATGTAGTTCTTAGTGTACAAAGTTGGGGCATTGTAAGCTGTGTACATCCAGTAGATGCAAATGTGAATAACCCAGATTCTGTTGAAGTTGGTAATGAAATGCACCATGTTCTGATTTCTTTGTAAGTCTTGAAAAACGTTCTGATTTCTTTGTAAGTCTTGAAAAACGTTCTGATTTCTTTGTAAGTCTTGAAAAACGTTCTTCCACGCCACTTCACCCAATCTAAGGTACCTATCCTCGATGGGAATATCAACCAATCTGGTTCATCCTCAAAGTAATTCTAGAGATACCTTCGGGGTACCAAAACAATTGATTCACATCATTCCCGATGATGTCAATGTGGTCCTTCTCACGCTTGACGAATCTGCCCTCATAGATTTCGTAGACTTGAGATCTGATATATCTGTAGGAGTGATGACTCTATTCAAGTAGTCACCTCCCGGAACTGGCTCTTGTCTTTGTTGACACTGTGGAGATAACAAGTAATCCTGAGCAGTCTTGTAGATGTAACATGAACCAAATTCCTGGATCCGCTTCCAAAGAAAGGATGTGGAAGTATGTATTCAAGTCACTATATGGCCTAAGCAAGCTCCTCTTGTCTGGAATATATTGACCAATCATCACATAGGAAAGATGGGATTCAAAAGAGCCATAAATGAACCGTGCGTTTATATCAAACGAACTGCAGACTCGTTGGTATCAGCGCTCTATGTTGATGAGATTCTAGTTTTAGGAAGGAACATAGAAGTGACAAAGACGAAGGGAATGCAAAATGAAGGATTTGGGAGAAACTGAGAAATTCCGGTATCAACTTTGGGAATTACTAAACTACATTTCCATGATTACATTCCCAGCTTTCCACTGCACTATGGGATGTCAAAAGGATGGAAAACAGTACCAGCGGACATAAAAGGTTTTGACAGATCTCAAACAAAAAAGACGAAGAGTCAGTCGATTCAACCGAATTTAGATCAAATGGCAAGCCACAATATGCTGCTAATACTGTTAGATTCGATATAAGCTCTGGTACTGAAACTTGGCAGAAATCAAAATGACCCCAAAGACACATAAAACTGCAAAGAAAGTTTTACGGTCTTGAAACCGAACATCATTAGGACTCATCTATCGCTCAAATCCAACTACGACATCTGTGCATATTCCGACGCTAGCTATAGATTTAGATGCATGTGCCAAAGATCATCAATATCAATGGTATTGATGCATACCATCAGAAAAGGACAAATAGCATATCCAGCGGTTAGAACGTGGTCCAGAGCTAATCTTGAACCGATCCGTAAGTCACTGCTACTGTTTGAAACTATGGAATTCACAGTTCAATTTTTCTAGTGACGTCTCCGGAGTCGGGCCGGGGGACAAACCTGATACATAGAGAAGTGAAACAGAGCCTATGCAGAAGTCTCCCCTTGTTCAAGGCGTAGTGAATATAAGGCGTCGTGAATCTAAGGCGTAGTGAATCTAAGGCGTAGTGAATCTACTCTGCTACTTGTAGTATGGATTGAGCTAAAGTACACGCAAACGGCGTTTGCTGGGGCATGGATCGTTAATGGTCAGGTCTTGCGCGAAGACGCCGACTTGAAGTCCGGCTTGAATTCGGGTTTCTTGGGCGCGGCGCCTCCCTTCTTCTTGATTTGGAACTTGGTCACGAGAGGAATGTGGTCCGAGGGGAAGTGGGCGTCGGGGATTCCGATCTGGCGCAGGAAGTACTCCTCGTCGGCCTTGCCCAAGAGGCCCTTCACCTGCAACGTGTTGGTGGAGTACCAGATGTAGTCGATCTCGTTGGTGAACGTGGGCGTGAAGTTGGAGAACGGGAAGTCGTTGGCGATGTGGTCGTATGCGGACTTGAGCTTGAACGAGTGGTGGAAGCCGTCGTCCGTGAACTTGCCGTAGTCGCGCCCGGCCATGTCCTCGTGCTTCGCAACTGACCCCGTGGAGATCAACTGGTACACGGCGCTGCTCTTGGTGGAGTTGAAGTCGCCGCAAATCACCATCGACGTGTTTTTGGCATCCTCGGGGTGTGCGCCTTGGAACTTGCGCACGATTTCCTGCAACTCCTCCAACAAGATGCCCACCTGCAACGCCTTGACGTCGTTGAACGCCGGGTCCCAGTGCAAGTGCGTGTTCACAACAACAATCTTCTCGCCCGTGCCCGAGTGTTGTAGGTACGTGATCAACGCGATGTGGTCTTTGTTCATGAACCGGTTGAAGAGGTCCTTGGTTTTCTTGTACTTGTCCAGGCCCATGCACACGGTGTTGTACTCCAAGTGCTGTTTCTGGAGAAGCACGAACTTGGACGTGCGGTAGAATGTGGCACATCCGTCCACCTTCTTGGACTCCTGCTCGCTCATGGTCTTGGACCGCGTCTTGCTGAAGAAGAAGCCCTTGTAGCCAATTTCCGTCATGATGGGCATCCAAAACTCATGGAATGTTCTTGTTTCGACCTCCTGGAGACAGATCACGTCGCTATTGTACCGGATGATTTCCTCCTTCAACGCGTCCTTCCGGTAGTTCCACTCAAGCGCCCACGAGGGCGTATACTTGTACAACTTGGTTGTGGCGTAGTGCTGGCACAACGTGTTGTAGGACATCATGGTGAACGTGTCAGAAGCGTCCTTGTTCAAGTGGTCGTCGGTGTAGGCATTGGGGTTCTGCACCGGGTCTATGATATCGCCGTCTTGTTCCAACAAGAGCCACGACCGCGGCTTTGGCTGCTGGGGGGCGGGGTTCATGTCTCTAAAGTAAGAAATCAACGCCTTTGTGCCCCGCTCGGAAATCAAATTGGCGATACTCAAGTCGATGGGATTCCCCTCGATTCCTAGGAAGAGCAACTCGATCAAGTTCCTGAACTCGTAGGGCAATGTTTTGATGTTATTGTCAAAAAGGTATAGATAGCGCAAGTTGTAGCACAAGCCCAATTCCAGGGGAAGCTCCGATATACGGTTGTGCGACAAATCCAACACTCTCAAGCCGGTCAAGCTCTTGATTATGGGCGGCACCGACGTCAACTTGTTATTATTCAAGTAAAGCGACTCCAAAAAGTCGTAGCGGAAAAGTTTGGGCGATAACATCAAGAGGCCTTGGCCCAGAAGGTCCATGTGGCACCACAACTGCTTTCCCAGGGTGCGGGCAATCATGCGATGTTCTTCGTCCTCTTCCAAGTCTTGCTTTTTGTTCCTCATTAAGGCCGTTGAGGATTGATGAGCAGCGAGCTGCTTCTTCTCCTGCTCCTCCAAAGCAGTGACAATTGTCTTTGTGGCGTCCACCAAGGTCACATGGCTTTTCACGTCAGCATAGGGGTTTTTCGGTTTGCGAGAGTTCTGGGCATACTGGCGGGCGTAGAAATGAGGCATGTCCTCCGACCGCGATAATTGGCACAACAGCGTTTGGTGCTGCCAGTAAAACGACTGAGGGTCATCAACGTTGATGGCATTGACTTTAGCGGGCGGCTGGAAAGAGGGCGCTTGGCTTTGGCCCGGCGGGAACGACGTGGCAATGAACTTGGGCTGACTGAACAGGAACCCCGCGGCATTAAACTGGGACGGAGGGTTTTGGGCCAGATTTTGCTGGGGCTTGAACTGCGACTGGTTCTGCTGAGACTGGAACTGCGACAGGTTCTGTATTTGGGCCAGGCTCAGGGGTTTGCCCAGGTTCTGCAGAGCGAGGGGCTGGGGGAACCCCAGCAGAGGCGGGTAAAACCCCGGAGCAGGACCAGCCCGGCCATAGAAGGACAGAAGCTCCGGGGGTAAGGCGGAGTCCTGGATTCCAAACAGGGACGCCGGTTGGGGTTGGTTTTGCTGCAGTAACTGCTGGAGCAAGACCTGCTGGGAGGGGCCCGCATGCAGCGGCGCCGACAGGTACTTATGATTGATATTCATGGGACGAGATAAGGACGGGGGAAGTTGGTGCAGGGGAGAAAATGTGCATTAAGTGTGGTTGTTGATGGTGCACGGAGAGACTTGACTTTGGGAGAAGTGGTGCGCGCACGACCCTGTTCCGCTGGGCAGGGGCGGGGGCTGGGACACGGTGCCCTGGCAGGGCAGACACACGCTGATGAGGCTCCAGAGGGCCCGAGACACATTTCCCGGGGCGGAAATGCCCGCCTGGGTGGTCGTGCGTACACCAGATCGATCGGTGGATGGACACCGTTGACCAGATCGGCGGCCCGTACACCAGAAGGACCCGTGCACCCGCCCTGCCACCACACCCTATACACCCGTGCACCGCTTATATGCAGGTCGCGGGCCTCCTGGATCGCGTGCTCCCTGTACGGGAACCTTAAACATGCCTCTCCTCCTGACTGAGCGGTTATCCTGAGCCGCGTGGGCTCTAATGCGGGCCCGCTTCCCCATCTCAAAGCAATAATCAAGATATCAGTGGTATTCAACCGTGGCGAGTCTTCCTAATGTGACCACCAATCCCAGACCCATAAAACAAAGCCCTCTTGTGAGTTTGAGCAATCATGAACTCGAAACATGGAATCTTATCCAGGTGTACAGGCTCAAGGAGTTCCATGTCAACAGTCTTGGAGGCCACCAAGAGCTGTACTCCCTGGCTGATGTATGGAAAAGCCGAAGTACCTCCGGTCGATCCAGTTTTACAGCCTCTGTGAATCTGTGGAAGCCAAGTACTCGACGAAAAAGATGGTTGCAATAAAATTTTCGAGTCAAGGGGCTATTTTCAAACTGAGTGTGACAAAACAGTCCAGTGTATCTTACGCGAGGTTGGGTTCATGTAATTGCTGCTAAACAGCCAATTGAGGACACACCAAACTGGTGACCACCAAACTGTTGACCAAACTGGTGAAGACACACTGAAAATTGGTGAAGACTCACAAAAGTTGGTGACGATGGCACTTTTCAATGCATGGATAACGGAAAAGCACATGAAAGAAGCACCTGGTATGCAAAATTCACTTGTCTGGATCCTGCCAGAAAGCGGACCTCCACGAGCCATGGTGCATTTGAATTTATTCCAAGCGGAATGTTTTTATTGATATGACTGCATTTACAGGCCAGTGATATGAACATGGCTAGCTTCTAGTGTTGAACAAAGAGGCGCTACAGAGAAACACAACTGGATGCAGGCAACAGTACTGAATGGGCGATAAAGAGTGGACAAATTTACAGAACAACTCCCCCGGAGGGTAACATTACTGGTGGCCAACACTACAGAACTCGGAAACATTACAGAAACGAAACCGGACCTCCCCGTGCCAAGCATTTTTGTTCCAATGAGTAGTGGACAGATGAAACAATGCTGCAGGTCATTCATTGATGAAATAGCTGGAAATGGATAACCGCCGAGGCTGGTCAACTGAGTTTTAGTCCCAGTGGCACCTATAAAAGGGACCTCGTGGTTACACCCGCTTGAAGACAGAAAGGCTATCAGGAGAGGTTATCGGAACAATTCCCGTATGGAGAGATACAAGAGAGAGGATTCCAGGATGGCCAAGACAACTTCTTAGCTCCTCACTTCAGAAAATTGTTAGATCACCAGGTTACAAGCGTTTCGAGCTACCTGAGCGGATATGGCAACGCTCAACAACTGGTGGTGAAATACAGTAAGGATATGACTAGAAAAGAATAGTCTGAGCAAGCCCTATGATTTGGGATCACGAAAAGCCATGAACTTCGTTGTCTCAGAATTGTAGCGGGACATAGACATGTGAAGTTTGGATACATTGAGAAGGGTTATTTCGAAGCTCTGACTTCGAAGTCTTCCTTGAATGGTCTTGAAGGCCTCGTTTCGAAGGTTCCTAAGTTCTTGTTGAGAAGTCTTATTGAGAAGGTACAGGATCACTAAATCAGCTTTCTCCTGACCAAAAGATTTGGTAATAACATGAACAACGGGCATGACAATCTGGTGAAGAGACCGGGTATATGCCATTCCTTGGCAGAACCCTGCTATCCAGGCTGTTTTGAAGTGTTATTCAAAGCCACTGGCTGACGCCGTATTCACTCGGCCTGGAATCCTTGCTCCACCATTAGCTCCCACGTGCAGTTAATTTCGTTTCATCATCATGTCTGAACCTTTCACGCTTCCTAGCACAACAAAGGAGAAGATACCCAAACCAGCAAAGAAGGCGAAGCATAAGATCCGGCCCATTGGACTCATCCGCGCCAGCCAGCCGTGGAAGTATCGCCGACTCAGAAGCCAACTTTGACTCGGAAACAACTTTCCGGGTGGCTCTATTATAGGATGCATGCTGATGCTTGGAAGCTCGCTAAAACATTTGGTGCCTTCATCACTCGTACTGAGTTGGTGGCTGCATAACCACTGTGGAGGCAGTATGGATGAAGAGTTTGTGGGTGGGAATGATCTGGGCCAGAAGATTCATCCCTGTTGTGCCGAAACTGCTAGAACGGCTCAAGCATATTGTGAGTCATCTTGCTGAAATGAATTTCAATATTAAACACGCCAACACCACTGTTGCCATTCTGAAGAGATTGAAAAAATCTTCACCACAGTTCCAGTCTCCAATTACCAGATTCCTTGGGGTTCTTTCGATGAAGGCTAAAGACTGAGACTGTGCCATGACATTGCAAGCTTAGTGAAGATTAATCGTTATTGCGCATGGTGTTTTGACTCGCAAAATGGATCATGGATGAAATAGACACTCGGTGAGATGGGTGAGGGTCGAATCCCACATAGTTATGGCCCACCGCCTGCTGCTTTCCTAACGGTATTCACGCCATAGGGACGCCACCAAAGTAGCTACCCCACCCGCCAAAGTTTCTGTAAATGCAACCAGCGCTAGTGAGGAGGTAGACAGTATCTCTCAGAGCCTGTGAATGCTCGTACAGGCTATGGCAACAACCACTGATCGTGTATCCATGGTTTAGCTTAACGACAAGACAATGACCAGGCATTTTGAGTGGCCTCCCTTTGCCATGGGCTTGGGCTCCCTGGCCTTCTGCAGAAGATAGAATGGTTTCAGAAAGAATGACAATTGATGCAAGGATTTAGGAAACAGGAGGATTGGGTCGCTCAACCGGGAAAACACTTTGAATACGGGCTCGTTGAACCTGAAGCTCCATAGTTTGATGGCGTTTCATAGCATTAGCTTGTTGCCACCAACAGGAGACTCATTCGAGGTGCCATGGCGGTCAAGGTGACAAAAGGACGGTTGAAGGCAATTTTGGGGAGCATTCAAGGACGGCCAGAAACAAATTGGCGGAGTAAGGGACTTCAAAGGTGCATCAAGTGGCGGTGAAATCAATCCTCAATTGTTGGAGTGCGCCAAGTGGGACCGCTGACTGGCCGCGAAAGCGATGGCTGCAAATCCTTCGCACGACGAGCCCGATGCCCAGGCCTGGTGCTCTTGGCATCCCAGTAGCTGAAACGACAATGAGTACATCTTTGGCTCAGGCCACCGGTTTATTAGTTCAGTTCAGTTCATCAGTCGCAGTTCAGTTCATCAGTCGTCAGTTCAGTTCATCAGTCGTCAGTTCAGTTCATTAGGTTCCCTCGGTTCCCTCGCTTCTGATCGTGGAACCTTGGTGGCCACTCGACCATGATGTACCTCTCCCATTCCAGGGTTTCGCTGAGGACCGTTTCGACTTGCTGCCGTTGCAATGTGGGCGGAATCCCTCACTTATATAGTTTTTTGCGGGCTCCCGCGTCTGCCGTTGGGAGCTCACAAGGGCGCGCCGTGCATACCCTGGTGTTTCAGCTGCACCGCATGTGCTGAAACGGGTAAGGGTAGCCCACCCCTTTTCCCCTATTTAACACCTGTGACCTCCGTAAATATTGTGGCATCCTGCCGACAAAGCATAGGCAGTCATGTTAAGTAGGGTCGTGTCTTGGTTAATCTGTTAACGCCTCTTGGAAGAGAACTTGACTTATACTTGGAATCGAGGACAATCGAGGAGACATCGAGGAGACATCGAGGAGGCATCGAGGAGACATTCGAAAGGCGACAATGTCGAAAATGTGACAATGTCGAAAATGTCTTCAAAATGTCGTGCCTCATCTCTCCTACACGGCCAATCCTAGCCCCATAGAGTTGCCCCGGCGTCACCGACATGCCGCAAGCCAGACCCGGTCACAGCACCATATCCAAAAGCCCCAGAAGGTCCCCCCGCAGCTTGAGGAGCTTCGCCCGGCGCAGCAGGGTCATCTCCAAGGCAGCCATGCGGCGGTCCGCGCCCTTGCAGAGCCCAGCAGATAAAGTGCAGATGTCGCAGTTCTTGGCGTGCAGCGTGCATACCGTCTGGCCAAACCCCACGAGCATTGGGTTGATGTCGGCCCAGTACTTGTGGGGGAGCCAGTGCTGGAGCGCAAGCCGCGTGTGCTCGGTGCTGTCGCTCTTGCCCACCCAGCCCCACTGCACCGCCAACCGGTGGAGATGCACGTCCACGCCGATGCCCTCGTTGATGCCCCATGCGATCTGCAACAACAAGTACCCCATCTTGGGCCCCACCCCGGGGAGCGCCGTCACGTCGCCTATGGTCTTGGGCACGTCGCCACCAAACTTGTCGCGGAGCATCTCGCTGGCCCGCTTGAGGTACACCGCCTTGCGCCGGTGGAACCCCACCTGCGCTATGCACGTGTCGATCTCCGCCTCGCTGCACGAAAGGACGCCCTCTATGCTGAGCCGCAGCCAGCCCTTGGCCTGTATGTGGTTTTGGAGCCGCACCATGGCCGCGTAGTTGACCTCGTCTTTGGTCTGCGCTGAGAGCATCAACGAGACCAAGATCTGGAACCGGAACTGCCGTGGCTCGTCCTGCGAGATCCCGGGGTTGATGGCCTCGGCCATCTTCTCGCATCCCATGCGGTCGACGGGCGTGAAGATGCGCCCTCGCATGCGCACCACTTGGTTGTAGATAAGGTGCCAGTTATCGGGCTGGTTGGCCGCAACGTCTTCGATGTCGACCATGTCGAAGACGTTGGGCGCTTTGCGCGAGAAGCTGAAGTTGTCCAGGAGCTTGGCCACCGCGGGCACCACTGCCGGGATGGCCGGCTCGGATTTGATTGCGGGCGCTGAACTGGGGCCATTGTCCTTGGCTGTGGGCGGTACGCTGGCGGCCTCCAGCTTGCGTAGAAGCTCGGGGGTCTTGTGTTCGATCTCTGGGGCCTTTTTCACGAGCTCTGGGACATTTTCCACGAGCCCTGGTGCACCAATGGGCTCCTTTTTCACCTTCTTGAAATATTTCGAGGCCCGAGCAGGCTCGGCGCGCCGCTGCCTGATGCGGGCGCTGCTGCGGGTACCTGGGGCATACACGGGCGAAACAAGCCGGTGGGACATCAACTCAAGATGGAGTAGGTTGTAGGCACATGGAGAGATGCGCACTTAGTGCGCATCACGCGCCACCGACGTGCGCTGCGCATGGCCACCGTACGCCTTAGACCCAGGCCGAATTTGGTGATGGCCATTTGCAGGCAAATATGGCTCATCTACAGGCGGTCTGAGGTCGTGCTTCATTCATCCCTCCACACCCCTTCGGCCGCCCTGGAGGCCTGCGCCGAGCCCCGCTTGTAGTGGCCTTCGCATGCGCGCTCCATGCACACCCCGTCCCCAGTTTTCGTGGCTCCCGCATCAAGCAGTTTCCCTCACCCCCATCTTTCTCCAGCCCATCGCCAGTTGTCCAGGAAAGATGGGTTCTCGTGAAATATCCGTCAAGGCGGAGATGCGAGAAAGTGGCGGTGTTCTGCCCGCGCCGGCGGAGCTGCCGAAGAGCACGAGAGGCGCCGCCAAAGCCCCTACCAAAAAGACCATAAAGGCCCCCGGACTGGCAATGGAGCGGTCGGCGCAAGCGTGCGACCGGTGTCGAGTGAAGAAGTCCAAGTGTGATGGGAAGTTTCCTGCTTGTTCTGCATGCACGGCTGCAGGCTTGAAATGCATAGTTTCCGACAAGCTCTCCCGGCGGTCGTTTCCCAAGGGGTACACCGAGACGCTAGAAGAGCGGGTGCGAGCGCTTGAGAACGAAAACACCAAGCTTCAGGGCTTGTTGAAGCTCCGGGAGCTGCAATTGCTGCATGATGCACATGCAAGCGAGGCGTTCGACGTGCGTCCAGATGCCGCCGGCCACCCTGCCCCAGCCAAGGCTTCCGGGCCCGACTTGCTGAACCCGTTTCCGGCCCTGCACTCCTCCATGCATGACGACAGCTGCCCCTGCTGCGTGACCCCGGGCTCCAGCTCCGTCCACGAACGCCCAGTGTCCCTCGCCGGGAGTGTATACAACCCAGACGACGTTTCCGTGGCCTGGTCCGTCATCAGTGACGACAACGACTCCAGAAGCTTGCTCAGCATCGGCCATGCCGCCACCGCAGACTTCCCCTCCTCGGACGGCGTCAATCCCGCCCCGGGCGCCTTCGCTGCTGCCACTGCCATCGAGCAGATGCAGAAAAAGCGCAATATCCAGGGCCTTGCCCGTCCTAATGCCCTTGAAAACGGCCCAGCTCCTGCTATAGACGACGAGAGCAAGCTGCAGCTCCTCACGGAGTTGGTGGCCGCATCCATCCCGAGATCCACCGAGGAAACGCTTTTCGTGCCCACGTTGCTCGCCAAGATCTGCGAAGTTTACGGCTACAGGTCTACGGCAGCACGGCTCACCGCCAGTGCTATCGCTTCGTTGAAAACCACCAATAAGCCGCCTGTGCTCGACGGAAACGACCACAATATACATGCGCGGCTCACGGTGCTTCTCTTGGACCTGCCGGAGCCGAAATTGGCGCCGAATCTGGCGGTGGAGTTTCTTGGGCTCTTGGGGTTGCCGCCGGCTCCTCTCCGGCATTCTCTCTTGACAGATTACTTCCGAAACTGGGGGGATGTGTGCCCCATAGTGAACAAGAACGCCTTTTCGCGCCATTGCGTGGTGGTTTGGCAAATTCTCGAGAGCGGGTACGCCAGTGAAGCGCCCGACGGCTCGTACGAGCTGGTGGAGAAGTTGGGGGCGATCTTGGTGTTGATGATGGCGCTATCAACGAGCTCCTGCACACAGCCGCCGGCCGACTCGGCGCTGCAGCGGTACCACCGCTTGGTGCATGAATTCATCAAGCCCAATTGTATACTCACAAAGCACTGCTCGGTGCAGTCCTTGCAGATCTTGGCCTTGTCCTTGCAGTACTTCTTGGCCACCGGAGACTACATCACGTGCTACCAGCTCCGCGGCCGCGTCATCTCCATGGCCCAGCAACTCAGAATGCACCGGTGTCCTGCCGCAGTCTTGGGCGCGCACCTGACTGCAGATCGCCACGTGCAGGGCTTTTTGCAGGGAGAGCGGCGCATCTTGTTCTGGTGCATCTACTCCTTGGACGCATTTTGCTCGCTTAGCCTTGGTGTGCCGCGGCTTCTCAAGGACTATGAGATTGAATGTGCCATGCCGTTCGCAAACAGCTTCCCTGCAGACGAGGATGATGCTGGCGGTGCCAACGAGAACATCTTGATTGTGAATAATACCCGCCTCACCATCTTTGGACGCGTGAGCGCCGCGGCCCTTGCGTATATGCAGTACGCAAAGGTTTTGGGCAGTATCTTGGACTCGATTTTCTCCCGGCTGCGAGACTACGACAATGTGCTGAACACGGCCCTCACCATGGAGCGCTTGCTTGACTGCTGGCGCCGGGACTTGCCGCCGCAGATCCGCTTCGAAACCGACACTCACGGCTTTTTGCAGCCACCCGCAGGCGCGCATGCAGGACAGGAATGCAACTTGACGCTCTTCTCCAACCACCAGAAGCTTTGCGTTTTCCTCTTCTACCACGCAAAAATTTTGATCTTTTTGCCCATCATCTCCAAGCACGGCTTTCATCTCAACGTGGGGATTTCTTTGAAAGAGCAGCTCTCTTTGCAGAAGCACGATTCGTCCTCAGTGGTGGCAAGCATGACTCTGATCCAGCAGTCTCTGGCGCAAATCTTGAGATTATTGAAGCATACATACGAGACTTCGTATCTGCTTCCGCTCCCGCTCAATATTCTGCAAGAACACGCTCGCTTTGCGCTTTTGGTGGCTCGAGGGTCTTTGGACTACATTAAGAACGGGCCCTTGTACCAGAACCTGAAGCAGCTTTTGCTAGACACAGTGTCTATTTTCAAGAGTATGAGCAATGCCCCTGGGAGCGGCAGCTTGACTAACAACTCTGCTGTGCTCCTAGAACTCCTGGTTTTGTCGATACTAGGCATCAAGCTAACGAAGCCAAGCAACAATTTGCGGAAAAGGGCGGCCACGGCGCATTTCACGCGTGTGGTACCGTCCTGTGACCCACTGCACCCAAATAGCGTGGCACCAGCTGGCTGGCTGTGGGACGGAATGGAACCGGCGCAGGCGCATGCGCAGAAGCTACCAGCTGCAGCGGCGGGCATGCAAAGATGGCCCCCTCACGACGCGCAGGACTCTCAAACTACCCTCGATGGTCACTCAACCGCCGACTGGCTGGACAATATCAGCAACATACTTGACTTTGATCCCTTTGAAATGAACTATGCGCAGGATCTCATGGATAGCGACTTTGTCACCGATGGTTCCTTGGGTTTGGTACCTTTTTTGAAGAACCCGAGCGGGGAGCCTCTTTCCGTTTTTGGAAGAGACGATGAGATGTACCCCTGGGGCTCCTGATAGCATAACAATGATGTTGAAGACGTGTGACGTTTAAAGGAGGGTGTAAGGTTGTCGGACAATGGTGCACCTGCATCTGCGCTTGCATTAGATACCCTCGTTGCACGACAAACACCCGTGCCTCTGGCTCCAATACATGACAAGATTACAAGTCCACAACTGCTAAACTTAGATCTAAAGGAGATTTGCATCGCTTGGCGGTCTTGCCATCTGTGGCGAGGTTCACCGTTGTATATCGGCGGAGTTATACACTTCCGGCCAATCCGAGGGTACCCCCGGAAGACCGCCGACAAAGTCGTGGCGCAATGCAATTTGCAGTTTCCGTCATGTGTCGTCATTGTTCAATTTGTTCCAAGGCGGTGATACTGTAGCTGTCGGAGCCGATCTCGGGATTGAGGTGCTGCGTACTTCCCGCCACTTCTACTGGGATATGCACGTTCCCCACTTCCACCTCGGGGGCCGCTCGGCGCTCGGCGCTCGGACTTCACCCGCTCCTGCACAATGGCGGCGTTTCCTGCTATATAAAAGGCACTTCCTCCTCACTCAATTGACAGCCATTATTCCAGCATCGTCTACCACCACCAATAAGCCAAAGCTTGAAGCAAACCTCTTTTGAAAGTTCAAACAATAGTGGCCGATCACAGCTAGTCCTTTCCCACTGTCCTCCCACTGTCCTCCCACTGTCCTCCCACTCTCAAACTGTCCTCCCACTCTCAAACTGTCCTCCCACTCTCAAACTGTCCTCCCACTCTCAAACTGTCCTATCCCACTTGAGCCGAATTCGTCGAACTTAACCAAGCCCACCAAAATGTCCACCTTTGCCAAGTCAGGATTCAAATCGCTCAACTACAACTCGTTTCGCCCGCAGTATCCCCCAACGTTTTATCAGACCCTTATGGAGTACACCGGCAAGTCTCAAGTGGACAACACTATTGATCTTGGCTGCGGCACGGGGGCTGCAACCTTTCCGCTCTTGAACTTTTCTCAGAACGTCAGAGGCTTGGACTTGTCGCCAGAAATGATCAAAACAGCCTCCGACTTGAAAGCGGAGCGACTCCAGCAGATGGGCATCTCAGACCAAAAGCGAATCGACTTTTTTGTTTCTGCCGTCGAAGACTACGAAGCGCCCGCAGGGAAGTTCGACTTGATGACCGCCGCCGAGTGCATCCACTGGTTCAAGGACTACAGCACCTTTTTCCGCAGTGCATACAAGCAGTTGAGGCCTGGTGCCACGTTGGCCTATTGGTACTATGTGGACCCATTGGTGGTGGGTATCCACGGGCCCTGCACGCAAGCGCTCTCCAAAAAAGAGATGGTGGCCAAGTTCATGCAGTTGTATGACAACTTAGTGTACAAGGACCCCGCCTACTTGGGTCCGCACTGGGAGCAACCCGGCAGGTCCATCTTGAGAGACTTTTTGAAAGACGTTGATGCCAAGATCCCCACGGATCTATTCGAACACGTTAAGATCCGCAAATACGACCCCCAAGCCGATCCTACGGGCGAGGATTCCGATCAGCTCCAGCTCTCCAAGCAAAACGTCTCGTTGGCCGAGTACACCAAGTACCTCACCACGTTCAGTGCCTACCACAATTTCCAGGAGTCCACGGGAAGGGGCCAGGAATTCGTCGACAAGTTTCTTTCCTACTGTGAAAAGGAGCTTGGATTTCACCGCGATGAAACCCTTTTGGATCTCAGGTGGTCGTCTGGTTACACCTTTATGAAAAAAAGGAGTTGAGCGAAGGCAGGAACACCAAGGCATTTTCTCCAAGCAAAAGAGGACAGGCCTATCAATGGTCAAGCCTGGCAACGTGCTAGAAGAAAATCAAGAGAACCGTCAATAGGATTGACCAAGACCAGCAACATGGAATCCAAGAACCATCATTACTTACATAAGAAGGCTTCAACCGCCATATATACAGGATCTTCATCTCAATAGCTACGAAAAAATTAATCTTTATCAGTTTTGGGTACTTACTACCGTCAAACTTCATTAGAAGCAGTCTGATACGTTGTTCTGGTATGGTTCCTGGGTGGTATAATAGGGGCAAGGGCCATCACGAAGCTGCTAAGCAAAACCAGCGACAGCCAAAGCAAAGAACGCAGGCACAGCCAAGAGAAAACATTCATCAAAGAGTTGCCCAGCACGGCAACTATCAATCACATGCTTATGCGACAACGAAAGAAGGCTTGCCAAAGTCAGGTGTGCCGCCCAAGGTGTTGAAAATGTCCCCGGTGTAATTCTCAGGCTCAAAGTCCTCGCCGTCATAATACACGTCTTCCCAGTTCTCCAACACATCCTCAATAAAAGGCATGCCCGCAAGAGGCAAGTTGTCAAAGGCCAACTGCGAGCCTCCATCCTGAGGCAGATTGAACCAGCTCACCGTGTCGTTCGCCTTGGAGGCAGGAGGCCGGGTGAAGTCGGAAATGGATCTCATGATCACCACTCGGTTGTAGTCTGCAAGCCCGTGCTTGTGCAACCTTGTGAACACCTCCAACGAGGCATTGTCTTCTTGGGCCGAGGAACAGTAAGTGGCCGAGCCGTTAGTCATCATCTTGGCGTATGCCCCAAAGTACTCGTTCAACGTCTTTCCCGTGAAGTAGCTGTCGGACGTCACCGTGTCACACCTCTCCACCGAAGGCAAGCCGCGTGCAGCACTTTCCGTGTACAACCGGCGGTTGGCGAAGTTCTCTTCGGTTCCATTCTGGAGCGTGGCGGTGCCGGCCAATTTGGCCGCCCGGTCAATCAAATTTTCGTTCAACTCAAACACCTCGGTGCCGTAAACGGTTCCAGCGTACGACCAGGGGTCCTTGGTTCCATAAGCCCAGTAACCGGACGTCCAGTTGGAATTTGTGGAGATGAAGTCCTGGTATGCCACCTCATACTCCAACGCCACCTGGATGGCGTACTTGGGCATCGTCACTGAGCCCATTGTAGTGTAGTTGGGCTCGCCTCCCGCAATGCCCGAAATCAAGAAATAAGTGTGTGTGAGGTCGAACAACGACGACAATCCCAATGCTGTGATTGTGGATGCAGCGTTGATCTCACCCTCTCCAGTCGTCAAGCCACACACAGAGTAGTTCAGCGTGCACCTCACATGCGGGTACATGGGTGACAATCCAGGAAGGGAAATGTTGTGCTTGAAGTCCAAGTAGTCCAACCAGGGCGCTGCCTCGAACAGGAACATGCTGATGATGAAAACCTTGGGCTCAATGACGGCTGAGAGCTGGCCATACGCCACTTCCAACTGGCCGTCGGACGAGACTTTGGTTTGCTCGGCCTGCGCCACCTCCGTCGCATCGGCTCTTCTTTCTAATGGATAAGCAAGCACTGAAGCCACCACGGTAGCCAAAGAAGCAACTCTGGAAAACTTCATGTTGGAACAGGTGCGGTGGAGCGCCGATGTCTGACCGCCGGGTGCCCTTTTATAGTGCTTCCTGCAAGTCCCCCACTTGCATCATTGCCTTTCTGGGTAGATGCATTACATGGCATTCATTAGCGCTTGCTCTTCATGCGTAGCTTGCATTGGAGGCTTCCACATACTGCTGTGTCTGCGTGCAGGAGGTCGAGTAGTTGGGGTTATCTTGGCTGTCTCTCGTCCGCAATCACCATGCGACACGGGCGCGGTGTCACTGCATGCACTTGAAGAAGTCTCCCGGTCGTTGGAGTTGCTTGTGATTAAATGAAAGGACACACCACTTGCATGCAAATCCCCTCCTCACTGTCCTTCAAAGTCGCCTGAATTGCGGCTAACCGTGGCATCATGGCCATGAAAAAGTCACATGTCGGTCAACGAGGCTCATGGTTGCTGGGGGAAAATGGATCTTCTCCATGACGCGGGCCGTGCGCTTTTACCCGCGGTTGGCACCATTTAAAGCTCCAAATTGAGTGCATAAATGCAAATGATTACTTCCAAATCGGGCCTGCGTGAAAACAAGTCGGGAAGCATCTGGGTCGTTGAAGGTAAGGACACGCGAGACCTTGCGCAGTGGGCCATGCACTGCAGTCGATTTGGGTCTCGATTCCTTCAAACTCGCTCTCCCCTTTAAGCCCCACTCAAAGAATTTCCCCTCAGTGTGTCGCCTCCGGGTCTCACCCCACGAGGTCGGTTTGCGTCTTGTGCATGATCCACTTGAGCTCTCATCAGAACCATTGCCATTGATATAAAGGTCCAAAAAATGTATTGAAGCCAAAATGTTATTTGCCTCGAAAGAAATTGTTGGGCTCCCGCTGAATTGTGCTTTTTTGGTGTTGTAAGACAGGGCGCCCTACCCGCGAAATTCATGGCATATCCACAGGATCCAAATACTGCATTGCTTTCTCCGCCCCACCAGTGCATTGCTTTCTTGACCCTCTTCCAATTCCCACATTAGTAGTAGAGTCAAAACCAAGTGGCAAATTTTTGTTCAATGCCCTAGCGAATAACCTATTTCGTAAATCGTACGTGGCCACAGCCGGTTAGTTATTCCGTGACACATGGATCGCCATTGCTGTAAAATAAAAATCCGCCGACCACTTTTCAGAATGCTTGGCTGTGAGTCAGAATTCTTTCAAGCGCCAAATCGGCACTTGTTCCGTTCAGAAGTCATGAAAACTCCCAAACAATATTAGCCCGAGTCTGATGGCAGGAAGATCGGATCCACATTGAAAAGGGCAAGGCATCATGGTTTGCTGAGATAGATGTAAATTAACATGACGTGAAGGCGGCAAAAGTTTAAAGTTCTGCACAAAAATGACCAAAGTTGCAAAAATTGCTTTCGGCCCTGCTCTTCAGAAAGGAAATGTCGAGGACAATTTCACGTCAAGTTGTAAGTGATATTTGATCGGGACCATGAAGCATCAGTCTTGAATTACCGGAGCATATCCAGCAAAAACAGAGAAATTCAATACCCAAAAGCTGAAGGTGGTTTTTGCAGCATTGTAGAACACTTAATTTGCGGAAGCGAGCGCGGCTTATATAGTTGGCAGAGAAGGGGATATGCAAGGGGTCACACGTGTGCCACAACTACCTGCATCCAGTAAAGATAATTGCCTGTTTTGTCTTTGTGGCAGCCTCTTTTGTTTCATATTCGAAACACGCCCTCTATTCAAATAGTGTACCGCGCCGCCAGCGTAACTTGTTCCGTTACCCAAAAACCGAGCGCCAGCCCAGCTCCAAACCCGTGCACCAATAGTTTGTCCAAGCCGGTGCACCAGGCTGCATTCTTCTTCCCCGGCGTCCCAAATCCAATTGTGACTACATACCCCAAGATCTGTTGCTCATGATTTCGACCATTCCTAGGGCCTTCAAAAACACACTTTTGGGCTCGTTCCTTCTTTGGGTCTTGCTTACTACTTTGATTCCCCAAACCATCAGCAAGTACTCGGATTCCCAGATCCTCCATTCTAACTTCACCTCCGATATCTATCCGTACGCTTCATTGACAGTGCCCTCCCCTTTGCATATCACTGATTCGGATGTCTACTTTGTGATTGGTCACCCCGACGACGAAGTGATGTTTTTCGCCCCCTCCTTGATCGAATTAGGAAAATCAAAGTACAACAACCGCTTGAAAGTCATTTGCTTTAGCCATGGCGATGCCGTGGACCCCTCGCTTGGTGCTATCAGGATGCAAGAGCTTAAGAATCTGGCTCGCATCTTGCCGGTGCAAGAAGTGGTTATTCTCGATGGTTACGAGGACAGCATGGAGGTCCAATGGGATGCTGAACACGTGGCAGCATCTCTAAACCAAGTCATGGGGCCTATAAAAGAACGCCATGTTGTGATCACGTTTGACGAAAACGGCGTTTCGGGTCACCCCAATCACATATCGTTGTACCACGGCTGCAAACACTACTTCGCGTCCTATCATAAAAAAGCCCCTCGGAATCTCTATGTTTTGAAGTCGCTAGGATTCCTCGAGAAGTATTCGTTTACTTTGCTAACCAACATTGAGCTTCTCATCTTATACATCTCCAAGGCATTATTGAAAAACATCTTAAAAGTGGGCGTCAACATAAGCTTCTTTCCCAATCACTTCGAGAAGAATTCCATCAAATTTTATTCCGATTTAAACTCGTTGAGCTTGGCTTACTCGGCCATGGCTCATGGCCATTTCTCGCAAATGGTGTGGTTCCGGTATGGTTGGTTGATATTCAGCCGATACTTGACCTACAACCACCTTATTCAAGTCTATTAAATTTATGGTATGAACAAAGGCTCGGATGGAGTACCTATTTTCTCTAGCTGCCGAGCATCCATTTTACATCTAGCCAAAGACACTCAAAAAGGGAAATATTCCTGAGCGTGGTCTTTAGAGAGGTATCCTTGAGTGTAAGCCTCAAAACGGCGGGCGCATGTCTTGGAATGACGGAAATCATTAAACATTTTCAAAGCCAAACTGCTTCTGACACCAGTTGGCGCCATGCTCAAAGAAGTCCTGCTTCGTGATAGTGATTTCTTTCAAGATATCTTCAGAGACCAATTGTTGACCACCAAACCAGGCTGCCGTGGCCAAATCGTGGGGCTGTTCCCGCACATTCACCTCCCAATCCGTTGGCAATTCCTTATTCAAATCATGCACAAGCCTCAGCTTGAAATTCGGTAGCTTTGCTGTGCCTCCCACCAAGTTGATATTGGCCAGCAATAATGGTCTCAGCACCTCTGGGCATGCCATGATAGCCTCCACAATAAGGTCGATGATATTCTTGAAGTTGGCATTCTGCACCACCGAGTTCTTGGAGTAACTGTTATTATCCAACATGATCTCGGGGCGAAAGAAGGACTCGGGAACGACAAACCGCTCGTCAAACAACTGGATCGACTGGGAATCGTGGTTTAGCTTGGCGCCATCTTTCTTAACGTATCCTGTCATGGTTGTCTTGAAATCTGGCAAGACAAATTCGCATCTTGCGTCGACTTTCCTCTTGAGCTCATTTTCGAAATCCATGGCCACGTACATTGTCTCTTCTTTGACTGTGTTGATGAGGACTGCTTCATTCGAGACGTCATAGTGCCGGAAAGAGATCAACTCCAGGAGAAGCCCGTTCAAGTGCTTACCTCCAAATGGTAGTTTTCGGACGCCCTTCCAATACACCCGTTGATAAAGAACCGGTACAATGTGAGTGCCGCTGAAACCACAGTCGATCACCAACGAAAAGTCGCTGGGTCGAGGCGAGTTGGTCCACGGCACCAACGACAGCGGAGCGCATCGATAGTACTGGCTGAAGCCGTACTCCTCGAACACGATCAAATCGGTGTTCATGGAAAGCTGTGGAAGCTGGAACGCCATTTCCGTGAGCGTCAAGTGTACGTCCAGCGGGTCAAATTCCTTATTTGGCAGAAGCTTATCGAATGCATAGTCCCATATGGGTTTTTCCGTCTCCCACAGAATAAGATGGCCTTGCTCGTGGGGACGCCGGAAGTTGATCCCCGAGTATAGGTTTGCATGCGAGAGGTAGTCGTTTCCGATATAAATGGCGGAATCCTTTGCTTTCGCGAGGACATTGTGAATCACGAGAGGATTGTCTTGCGACTCGAATCCCGCTTTGATGGAATAAGACCCATTGTCTAGAATGAGATGTTGCACCATGGTCGGAGACGTCGCCCACGCAAGACGCTTTCAACAGAGGCCATCAGTCACGTGCGAACAGATCACGTTCCCCGCGCGTGATGCAGGTCTCGCATTGCCCAGCTGCATTGGCCAAACGGTAAGCCGAACCAACTAGAACGAGTTTCGGCGGAATCCCATTAGGGCATATATCGTGGGCATGGCCCCTAGAACCGTGCTTCCACCGGGACTCTTCTCGTTCTGCGCTTGCGCTCAAGGTACCCCCGGTTCTTCTGAAATACCCGGTTCTTCTGAAATGCCCCGGTTCTTCTGAAATGCCCCGGTTCTTCTGAAATGCCCCGGTTCTCCTGAACTGCCCGGGCATTCCAGTGGATGTCTGGTAGTCACCGTTGGGTTGCATCCAAAACTACCTCGCGGCGCTATGCTGCTTTGAAACGAAGCATGCATCTGCTGCTGCACCCCTTACAAAACCACAAGTAATGCGCGGCTGCATGAGGCGTCTTCAGCCCTATATAAACGCCACGCCCCCATGTCGTTATTGCAGCCTCTTTTTCCTTTCATCCTTTTCCTAATATCATTTAAACCATCGATTGCAGCTGCCCTGTCCACAACTTTCTTGCTGACAGCTTCTCATTCGAGGGATCAACAGGCCATGTGCACTGGAGAGTATGCAGTGAAACTATTTGAGTGTGCAGTAAAATCCCGAAACTTCAGAATTTCCCCAAATCGATCAAAAGAGTTATAGGACGAAAACCTCGTGATTCATTTCTATCCGAAATCCACGCGTTACAGCAAATCTCCTGAATCAGGTGAAATCTCGTCTGGCCAGCCGCTCGCCACTTCCGGCAGCTTCTCGTCGCGCGGGGACAGAAAAAATCATCTAACCCCGGGTAATTAGAGACAGTCATTGGGCTCTTCCAAGCACGGTCTCGGAATCTTCCTACCCCAAACGTTTCAGAAGTCTTTCGCATTTTCAGGTCCCGAGAAATTCATTATCAATTTATCATCCATCAGCCGCCCGTCGAATCGTCATAACGTCCTGGCTACGATACAACAATAGGCATATTGGCGAAATATTCAAGAATCTCAACATCCAGAGCACACTTTGATCATGACCCTCTTATCTCGTGTATTGAATCAGTCATCAGAAAAAGCCGGCTCGAAGCTGAGTCGCCGTTCCGCATCATCCAAAGCAGCATTGGGCAAGCACAGTCTGCCCCGAATCTCGCTCAAACTCAACTTGGAATCTCCTCCGTTGGCACTTTACGGCCACGCCCATGAGTCTTCGGGTTCCATCATCTCCGGTGTGCTAACGCTCGATGTGGAACCCAGGCTTTCGCCGCAAACCTCCCACTCTCCTCTTGTTCCTTACAGTTCAATGAGCACAATGAGTTCCTCGGTGCCAGACTCAAATCCCTTGCGCCAGGTGCAATCCGCAAACACTGAAAGTGATGTGGTGGATGAAACCTTAATAGACTCGGTGGTCTTAACCTTAGTGCAAACAGTCCACTACACGAAGCCTTTCATGGTGTCGTCCAACACCATTCATTCATGTTCTGACTGCAACACCCGGAAAACGACTTTGGCCCGGTGGGACGTGTTGACGCTGACACACGGCTTCACCTCCGGGGCCCATGCCTTTCCGTTTTCTCATTTGTTACCCGGGTCGCTTGCTGCGTCGGCGAAATTGGGCAGCCCGCACTCGTACTCCTTCATCAAGTACGATTTGGTGGCTGTCGCAAAGTACAGCGGGAAAAAAACCGAGGTTGTCCTCCCGCTAAACATCCTGAGATCCATCTTGCGTGGTCCGGACCGAAATTCTCTTCGCGTCTTTCCCCCAACTGAGGTTACTGCAAGTGCCGTTCTTCCCGGAGTCATGTATCCGAAATCCAACTTCCCTATCGAGCTACGAATGGACCATGTTGTCAACTCCAAACAGGACCGCAGGTGGCGCATGAGGAAACTTCTGTGGAAACTCGAAGAACACACCCAAGTGGCGCCGTATGCATGTCCCAAACACGCAGAAAAATTGCAAGCCATCAAAGAGACTCAGAAGCGAGGTCAGCTTTACAAGTCTTTAAAATCAGGCAACTCTCCTGCGCAAAAGTCCACGGGAAGCACCCCAAGCGATGGGCCAAGTCGCAGCAATGGAATGCACTATTCCACCATTCAAACGTCCATGTTCGTCGGTCGGCCTCCCACTACGCAACAGGCCACCATCCCAACCATCCCCGCCAGCGCAGCAGATACGGTCCCCCCGGGAAATCAAGACATAGTGGAGATGCAAGAGGAGACTCCGTCTAATCGAGCCATGGACGAGGTGGTGCATTTTGAGGAGGATTTCGGCTCCAATTCGGTTCTGGCGCCCTTGGCCCCATCCATGCTGAATGTCGTTTCAGCAGACTCCACCAATACAGATGATGAAACTTTCGAGTTATACGTCGATGAGCTACGAGTGGTTGCACACGGAGATATCAAGTCGGGATGGAAATCTGACTTCCTGGGCCAAGGGAGCATCGAGCTCGTGGCAGAGATATCAGCACTCGCTTGTTCCAGCGGCATTAAAAAAAACGCTACCAAAGCTTCGTCCAACGAGCCCATGCCTGATGAAATGCAACAGGGCCTCCGCAACGACGCAAATATCGCCTGCGATATTGTGGATCCCACGCTAGGAATATACGTGAGCCACGTTCTCGTGATTGAAGTGATTGTGGCCGAGGAAATAGTGCAGGCGCCAAAAACCATTGGCGAAGGCCTCACGCCGGTCAAGTCAACTAACTCAAGCAACGGCAATGGAGCGACCCAGGTTGGTGTGCCCACTGGAGCCGCCCGAGTTTTAAGGATGCAGTTCAAAGTGATTGTCACCGAAAGATCCGGGTTGGGCATTGCCTGGGACGACGAGGTACCCCCCACGTACGATGACGTCAGCGCTCTATCGCCCCCGACATACCAGACCACGGGCACGTCTCTGGCGGCACCGACGCAGCAGTCGACACCGTCAGTGATTTTCGGGTTGGGCGACACGCCAGTCGTCGGGTCGTTTGCACCTAACCGGCCTGCCAACAGCATTGACCAGATGACTGACTTGGATGATCGTATACAGGAGTTTCGATTATGATTGCAATGGAGTGCACCAGAGAAACACCCATGGCTCCAGAATACCCATGGCTCGAGAACAAACTCGAGGTATCGTGCCAATTTCCGGCCATGCAGCAGGCCCCAAAAGAGTTTGCTTGTATCGAATCAAAGATGCTAAGGCGTGGGTGGTGGGTGCAAAGATGTGCACTATCGTGAATGAGCCGTGGAGAAATCAGAGTATTCGAGGTGACCAATCGGAATGGTTTCTTCCATGACGTCCACTATTCATGACCAGGCGCCAATAGATTCAAATTCCGGAAGATGCCAGACTGTCAGGGCCAATCGTGTCAGCAAGTCAATGTTTGAGGAGTTTTTTCTGCCCTCACCAGTCTATCAATGCGGCACCGTTCCAATCATCAAATGCAAGTGAGGTGTGTTGCAGCAAAATCAGTCCACCGTGGAAGATGGCTAAGATGATGAAACATGGTCGGTTACTACCCATATGAACATCATCTATAACGGAACAAGCCTTGGCCAGTGGACTTTACTGGAAGGTGATTGGGAGTTGGACAATGGAGACAGCGAGACCGTGAGACTAAGTTAGCTAAGGGGAAGCAGGTGGGCGTGTGCAATCGCAAGCGCACTGCCCAATCAAGTCCAATGGTGGACCCGTGTCTACAGGAGCAGTCTTCGGGCCCCAGTGTCTAGAGGCCCAGCCCGGCTATGGCGGCGCCTGCAAATAGACTATGGGCATACCTGCAAATCAGACTGGGCATACCTGCAAATCAGACTGGGCATACCTGCAAATCAGACTGGGCATACCTGCAAATCAGACTACGAGCATACCTGCATGTCCCCGCGAAACATGACCTTACAATACCTAGCCGTATGGCAGGCGTAGAGCGCGCTGACATTATGTGCGCAGTGCAATCAAACATGAATTGCGCGCCGCACGCCCTGGGCCCACCAGGCATAATCTTCTCACCTCCTCCTCTCCCCACCAGTCTCCCCACCAGTCTCCACCACCTGTTCCCAAATTGTTTACCTCCACAGCTCAGCGCACCCTTCCATATACTGCGAGACTCTCCTGCTGCTTCTCTACTGATTGGCGAAACTCCCACCGCAATCCGTCCACTACTTCTTGAGATACTGCCGCTCACATCCCCACGCCCGGAACCCCCCGCTGCCGCCGCCCCTGGCGCCCATATAATCGACCCCGTCTTGGTTTGGCCATTGCAAGAGCACTCCAGATCAACCCAGCCCGAAATCCCGCCCCTGGAGCCTTTTTCCGTGTCCCTTCCACATCACTCTCCCAACGACCAGCCACTGCGAGATTCTCCTGGAAAGTCGCTCCCACTCTTTGACCCAAGGCATGACTTCGTTCTATTTTGGTGACGACGATGGCCAGACCTTGCTCAATATCCGAAAGCGGCCTCAGAAGGAGCCCCATGTGCATGCGCCGCCGCCCATCAACTGCAACTTGCCGGCCTCCGCCTCCACTGCAAGCACGCCTGTGTCCCGGCTTTCATCGCGTGCTTTGGACTTCTCCAATCTTGATGATATGCTCATGTTCCCCGTGGAAAACTCCCACGCCTACTCATATGCGCACCTTTCGCCCAACTCCTTGGCTCTCCGGCTAAATGTCTTGAAACGACTGTTAGAGATCTTGAACGAGCGCCCTGATTGGCTCAAGCTTGTGCAGAAAGCTCCAGAAGCGTCCAGCGAGGTGGAGAAGGATATCAGAAAAGGGCCTACCGCGTCAAAAGAGATGAAAAAGGCGCCCAGTGAGCTGACCCCGCCCCCTGCCGACCCGAAAGCCGGCATGCTTCAGCCCAGGGCCACCTATATCGATACCAAAACTGGCCCGAACGGTGTGAACTACGATCCCAGTCTTAGGTCGCCGCTAGCTGAAGACGACGCCGCACGCAAAAGGCTCGGACCTTCCCATTCGCTTCTTGCTCGAGAGGGAGACCGCAAGTTCCGCCCAAGCGCCTCTTCAGCAGCCTTATCGGCGCTTTTCCGCCCCAAGATTGCCCGGTCAGATAGCATGCCAATGAGCAGGAGCCTCACAGCAGAAAACTCCGAGTGCAGCTCCCTTCATTCTAACGACAGCCTCATTGCTACTAATGTGCACGGCAAGCCTCAGGTTTCCGCTGAAGGCAAATCGAGAGGCGACACGCCGGAACCGGGCCCGTTGCTGGCACAGTCAGTCCCCGATTTGGACGTCTGTTCGCCGGACGATGACTCCGAGGAATTATTCGCCGACGAACTCAAAGACATCATCGAGCTTCTTGAGCAGGACCCGACGCTTCTTTCCAGCAAATCCGATATTGCCGCCACGCTCCATGATCTATCGCTTTCCTCGGCCACTCACGACGCCCAGCGCAAACAGAACTTGCTCAAGACCAAATTGCTCTTTGCCTTGGCGACGCCGTTTGTGGAATCGTCTGGAATCACGTCCTCTTTGTGGGAAGATAGCACTTCCAGCGCTTCCAATCAACTTTCCCAGGGCTCGTCTTTGCCGTCGAGCTTGCAGCTCTCGTTAATGCCGAACCGGCAGTCCAGTGCGGCCCTCCCCACGCCCCCCAAGGCCATGGCGGTGAATAGCGGCCCCAACCGACCGTTCCACTCTTTTTCTGCCGGCAAACACACGTCGCCGCAATCAATTATTACCGTGGAGGCCGACTTTCCGTGGAGCTTCAAGGCCGCCAATGACCTTGCGTGCTTGATGTTTGGAGTGCTGAAAAGCATGATTAAAAATGTGACTTTGATTGACCTCATTGCACCGCAGTTCCGGCAGTTTATCACGGAGAAGATGACGCGGGCCATTTCGCTGCGTAACTCGGAGAAGAACATCATTTTTGCCGGCGAAATCATCGCTATTTCCAGATACTCTGAAGGAGATTTTGCGTGGACGTCCATCTGGGCCCAGAAAAAGGGCAACCTTATCATATGCATGTTCGAGCAGATCACCTGTGACGCGTTTGACTTGACGCTTTCCACACAAGCAAGCGGCCATGGCAATGCCGGATACTCCATCGCCAATATTGAGGAGGTTGCGGGAAAGCTTGTGTCCAAACTCGATGCTAGCAAGCTTACAGATGTGGCGCAGCTCTCCACGTCTCTAGCACAGGACCTTGTGCCGGCTCTGGATGTGCTGCACCGGGACAGTCACGACAGTGAGTTGCTCAACCAGAACCGTTACTACACGATACAGCTCGGAGGAGAAGAGAATATTCCTTGTGCACTAACATCTTATCCCTTGGAGAAGGACCCCAAAGTGGCCGAGATCCGGGTCAAGATCCACTCGATGCCGTACATTGCCGGGATGTTCGTGGTGGACTATGCCACGCTTGAGGTGATGTCGTGCAACAAAGCCATTGTCAAAAACCTCTTTGGCGCATCGTACGACGAAGTGTTGGGTTCGCCCATCGACAATATCATGCCCAACTTCTCAGCAATATTGAAGACCGGGCTCGAGGACCAGGAGGCCGGGTTCAGCTTGGTTCCCGGATTAGTGCTTCCCGAGCACTTCTTCCGGAAGTACGACGCCAAGCTCAAAGTCACCGAGCAGGACCGATTCGAACGGGCGTTTCTCGGGTCGCGAGGAATCGACGGGCTTCACCGCGACGGGAGCACGCTTCATATCGACGTGCAGCTCCGCGTGCTCCGGCCTGAGGTGTTTGTTCTATGGGTCACATACTCTCGGCACACCAACAAGAACATCCATCGGCACGTGAGCAAGCTCTCCAGCGAGGTGTCGGGGCTAGCGCTGCCACGGCAACGCAGCAGCAGGAGCATCGTCAACTTGCCGTCGCAAATGAAGCTCTTCCCCAAGGACGAGGCGGATATCTTGGAGTTGGGATCCAATGACGATGTCAGTCGCCACAGCTCCACGCGCAAGCCCAAGCGGGCAAGCACCTTTGCCGTGCCCATCACCTACATTGCAGATGCGGGCGCATTGAAAGGAGCCCGGGCAGTTTCCATCAATGACAGCGTGTCGAGCCACAGCGAGCAGATGTCGGTGCGGCCCAGCTCAAGTGACAGCAACACCACGGCGTCAAGCCACTACTACCGCAATTTCACGGAGCAGGAGATCTTGGACCTCGAGAACCGGGAGCTCGAGGAAAGGAAGCAGAAGTCGCAGTTCTGGCCCACGCGCATTGGCGAGAGAAAGCGCACCAAGAAATACGACGAGTTCAAGGTGATCAAGAAGATGGGCGAAGGCGCCTACGGGAAGGTGGTGCTTGCAGAACACAAGGGCGACGCAGCGTACCAGGTGATCATCAAGTGCATCGACAAGCAGCGCATCTTGGTGGACACGTGGGTGCGGGACCGCCAGTTGGGCACGATCCCTTCAGAGATCCAGGTGATGGCCACGCTCAACCTGGAGCCCCACCCCAACATCATGCGCATCGTGGACTACTTCGAGGACCCCAACTACTACTACTTGGAGACGCCCATCTTTGGCAATCCGCCGGCCATCGACCTCTTTGACTACATCGAGGTCAAGCACGACATGAGCGAGCTCGACTGCCAGCTCATCTTCAAGCAGGTGACGTCGGCCATCTACCATCTCCACAAACACGGCATCATCCACCGCGACATCAAGGACGAGAACATCATCGTGAATGAGTTTGGCGTGGTCAAGTTGATTGACTTTGGCAGCGCGGGATACGTCAAGCTGGGGCCGTTTGATGTGTTTGTGGGCACGGTCGACTATGCATCTCCGGAGGTGTTGCGGGGCGAGAAGTACGAGGGCAAGCCGCAGGACATCTGGGCCCTTGGCGTGTTGCTCTACACCATGATCTACAAGGAGAATCCGTTTTACAATGTTGACGAGATCATGGAGGCCAACTTGCGGGTTCCCTACATTGTGAGCCCCAAGCTGAATAGTTTGATCGAGTCCATTTTGGTGCGAGACATCGACAAGCGGCCCAGCATCACGGATATAGCTGAGGATCCATGGCTCGAGGATGTTTGACTGAGGAGAGGCTACTGGGACTGAGACTACTGAGACTGAGACTCTGAGACTGAGACTACTGAGACTGAGACTACTGAGACTGAGACTACTGAGACTGAGACTACTGAGACGGAGACTACTGAGACGGAGACTACTGAGACGGAGACTACTGAGACGGAGACTACTGAGACGGAGACTACTGAGACGGAGACTACTGAACTGACTGGACTGACTAAGACGGACCAAGGCAGGCTTTATCTGACCTTGGGAGAGGAAATAACGCACCAGCCCATCTACATCCAGTGGTTTCATTCGTGGAGGAAAAGAAGACCCGTGCAATGCTCTGTGCAGCATGATAATTGTTTCCCGCACGACGTGATAGCCATGTGCACCCAAAGAATGAGGCCATGTATCTCTAAGTTTTGCATGGATACTGGCGCACGAACCCATGGCATTGGACGGCTCACTCAGACTGAGTCTCAGGCGCTTTCGATGGCGGTTTCCTGCATGGTGACTCCGATGGCTTACTCCGGTGGCCTACTCCGGTGGCTAACTCCGGTGGCTAACTCCGGTTGGCGTTCATGCCCAAGTCTTCCTCACGGGTAAGCCGAACCGAGGCCTGTGGCATGGGTTTCAAGCGCGTGAAAGTCATCTACGAACCGTGAACGAACCGTGATCTGGTTGAGGAAGTCCACCGCTGACATAACGGAGGTATTCGGCGTGGACCTTTCGAGACAGCGAAGTTTGGACCGGTGCTGCAGCAAGAGATCCCCGAGCAACCAGAGAGTCTTGATTGGCCCTGCTTGATGCATGGTTTGTTCAAACAAGCATAACATTATCTAACGTGGCGTGCCAAGCCCATGTGACAAGCCAGGCAAACGAGGCATGGCACCATGGCCATGCGGCCCCTGGGGTCCTTATTCCCGAAACCGAGGCTCTCACAGAGTCTTGGGGCCGGCCAAAGTCTGGGGCCGCCAAAGTCTGGGGCCGCTAAAGTCTGGGGCCGCCAAAGTCTGGGCCACTCAGATTTAAGAAGGTGACGGGCACGTGACGAGCCTTCAAGCCATTGGGCTGCGCATGTCTGGGCATGAGCAGCTCCACGGGCTCCTGGTGGAGGCCTGGTGATATGAGGTCCAGCCATGCTCCAGGATCAATTAGCCGGGAGCATCAAACATGGCCATCGCTTCGGATGTCTCCACACGAGCCGTCCTCACCTGCCTTCCTCATCCGGTCGTCCATCTGGGTCAGGAGGGCAGAATACAATCCCATACCGGCACAGCACAGTCTGGTGAGCACTGCGCTGCCCATGTCGAGACCAAGAGGAAACTGGTTCTAATGAGATGCTCCAATAAACTGCACCAATAGAGTTTGAACCAACGCAGTTCATCAATAGATTAATTCAGGAGCATCCACGATAATTCGAACAATACTTGCCTAATTTTTGTCAAGCAATGGAGAATGAGTTTTGGTAATGAGTAATGCAGTGTTGGAGGATTCACTAATTCAGTAGTTTCCCAGTTATAAGAGTACCCCAGTTATAAGAGTACCCCAGTTATAAGAGTACCCCAGTAATAACCAGTACCCCAGTAATAACCAGTACCCCAGTAATAACCAGTACCCCAGTAATAACCAGTACCCCAGTAATAACCAGTACCCCAG